>RQTK01000158.1:302177-334677 GCA_003991915.1 Elysia chlorotica | reverse complement strand
ATAAACACTTTAATAAGAGAAAACTTGAAAGCGCGATGGAACAATATGACAACCAACAAATTACACTGTGTCCAACCACATTTAGGTCACTGGCTAGGAATTTCTCAGGCAAGACGACAAGACCAGGTGGTTCTTGATCGAGTCCGACTTGGACATTCTCATCTTACTCACGCCTTTCTATTGAGAGGTGAAGAGCGTCCCCTGTGCCTATCCGCACCAAAGCGGTGGTACGGATGGTTTAAGCGGTGGTACTTCTATCTTCGTCAAAAATACTGTCCCACACAGACCTATCCCTCTCAACTCTACCCTCTCTGTTCGGTGTACATTCCACTTTCTGCTCAAGTCTCCTTCTCTGATGTAACTAACCTTATTGGTCAGTTTCCCTCTCCCGTAATTTTTATGGGAGAATTTAACGCCCATAACCCATTGTTGGAGGGTCTAAGGACTGATCCTAAGTATTTCCGAACGATGGCTCTCCAAGTTACTGCCGTCCTGCCCATGGCACGTTTCTCCGCTCTAGACCTGACATTCATCGACACAACTCGTTCTAGACTTCTCGTGATCAACTCTCGATAGCCTTTACGGCTCCGACCACTTTCCTTTCTTCTATCGTCGTTCTGCTCCGAAACTATCTCTCATCATGAAATGGCGGAGTTTCAATCAGGCTGACTGGCCATCTTTTTAATCTCAATGCATCCAAGAAATATCTGATCAGAAAGTCCCTCAATAGAGCAATTCAGCGATACTATATTGCAAAATGCTAAAAGGACTATCCCACAGACCTCTACAGTTCCACTACGGTTCGACTGCCGGTGCCGACTGGCAATTAGAGTCAGGGGAAAGGCCTTT
This sequence comes from Elysia chlorotica, assembly GCA_003991915.1. NCBI lineage: Eukaryota > Metazoa > Mollusca > Gastropoda > Plakobranchidae > Elysia > Elysia chlorotica. The sequence goes on along the minus strand of RQTK01000158.1, from coordinate 333,828 downwards.
CATAATTTTAAAAGAAATGCCTCTTTGTTAATTTATTTATCTTTAAGAAGCGGTGGATTGAGGCTCGTCGCACTATACGCCAGCAGAAGCGGCAGTCTTAGAAAAACTATATTTCTAAAATTAATAATGACATACCCCTGTCCAAAGTATGGAAAGTACTCAGAAAAATACTGGGCAAGACTGTCGCTTCTGCGGTAAAGCACCTGAGGGAGGCGGATAGATCACGTGTGGAGGGGGATCGGGAAGTCGCAGACACACTAGGCGCTGCATTTTCCCGAAACTTGTCCAACCGGCACTACAACCCTACATTTCAAAGCTTAAAAGAGCAGTTTGAGGACAAACCGATTGACATCAATCCGGACTGCTCTAAAGAATACAACAAACCCTTCTCTTTTAATGAACTATACTACTGCCTTAAACTTCTGATGGAAACGGCCTTCAGGGCCTGATCTTCTATATAATACAATAAAAAAAACCCATCCCAATTCAATCTCTTCAAATTCGGTTACAGCTGTTTAACAAAATTTGGGCGTCCACTGTTTTTCCGGAGCCTGGCGCCAAGCCACAGTACTGTTATTCCAATTCCAAAACCTGGAAAACCCACAAAATTATAGACATTATGGATGATTGGAAGGACACATAAATTTGATTAGATGGCTCCTTATTATTATTGACATTGTGCAAACACTGCAGTACAGGACTAATGTGTCATGACAAGGCGGAAGCTATTGCTTGTAATGATTATTCAAAGAAAAGTTACTCAATGCCAGTCTGGGGTTCTGCTTGTTGACTATTTCTGATGATAACGACAAAAACAAATAAGTTTTGGCAAAATCTTTTTCCTAATTATGGATGATTGGAAGGACACATAGATTTGCTTAGGTGGCTCTTTATTATATTATGACATTGTGCAAACACTGCAGTGCATGACTAATATGTCATGACAGGGCCGAAGCTATTACTTGTAATGATTATTCAAAGGAAGGCCACTCAGTCACTCACATTCACAAAGTATAAACATTAATATTATTAACAAGGGACACAACAATTATATATATATATATATAGCAATGACACATATAACATAGTTATATCCCATACATTAGATTCCTTCCCTCTATATTAAGATTAAATAGTAACCCATGAATTAAATAAGAAATACTGTTAACGAAAAGACTACACATAGAAATATGTTAAGACATGCATTTTATGAATCCAAACTCTGTTATTGAAATGGAAATGACTTAAATAAATGTTGACGACCCTATCTAATAGGTGGTTTGCTAATCCTACCACTGCGAGTTTCATTTATATTGGGTGTCGCTCGCCCAACGTTATGCCTACTGTCTTGGTCATCATCCCGACCAGAGTCCTGGGAGGACTCCCTATTATGTTCACCAGTATTATCTGGCGGAGACTAAGAGGTAGTGATCGCATCACCATCAGTATTTTCTTGCCGTGGAATACTATCATAGACAGTAGATCTATTTTCTTGAGGTATTACAAATTCCTCCTCACGAACAGGTGGATCAGGCACCAAACGTTCAGTGTAATGATGAACAGATGTTCGGATCTGGTCCTGGTATCTACAAACAATACCATGTGTAGCAGATTTCACCTTAAACGATAAAGGACCTGTACATTCTACCACTATACCAGGCAACCACTTATCACAATGAATGCTAAAATTGCATAGAAAAACATCATCACCTACGGATATATCCCTGTCTATAGCATGCTTGTCATGTTGAACCTTTTGTGCTTTTTGTTGTTTAGAAATTTGCTCATGTAAATGTGGATGCAATAGGTCCATATGAGTCATAATTATTTCTACGAAACATCAATTTTGTAGGAGTAGCCCAGTTGTTGAGTGTGGCGTACATCTATATTTTGTCAAGAACTTACAAACCCTTTCCCCTATAGAACTTCCCTTGATCTTAACCAATGCCCTCTTGAATGTTTGCACACTTCGCTAGGCTAAACCGTTCGAGGAAGGGTGGAAAGGTGTAGCAGTGATGTGACTTATACCATTGTGGCTCATAAATAGCCTAAATTCTGAACTTGTAAAAGATGGACCAGTGTCCGTGACTATTGTTTCTGATAAGCCCAATGTAGAAAACACATCACGCAGTTCAAGATTCGTGTGAGATGCTGTAATTTTATTCATGATCTTAACTTCTACCCGTTTTGAATGAGCATCAGTTGCAATAAGATACATTTGACCCAATAATGGTCCAGCAAAATCTAAATGTACTCTTTTCCATGGCACTTCCGGCCATTCCCAAGGACAAAGAGGAGCCTTAACAGGCTATTTTCTATGCTTTTGACAGTATAACGGCATCTGACACTTTTCTCTGTCTGCATAAATCAGAGGCCACCAGACCCAAGATCGGGTCTGTGATTTCATGTGCAACACCAACATGAGAATCATCATGTGTAATAAATCCTAACAAAACACTAACACTTTAGTTTGTAAAGATGATGGAATAACAGCCCTGGTGCCCCACAAAATACAATCTGTTTCGACATTAAGTTCGTTTTTACGTGCTGAAAATGCTCTTAAATGTTCATTTGGTTTTATAGGCCAACCGGAACGTATGTACTGACACAATGTCTGATCTTTTTGGGTTGTCTTCTGCGATGACTGTTGATGACAAAGGAATTTGCTCTATCAAATTAAACTTGAAGCTTGAAGTAACGACCAGCAATGTATTTTTGAAACCGTTTCACTGCAAATATAAGGGCTAGTCCCTCGCGATCAATTTGAGAATATTTGCGCTCTGCATCATTTAGCGCACGGCTAGCGTATGCTACAGGCCATTCATCATCGTTGCTATCCAATTGTGTAAAATCGCACCAACCCCGTTGGGCGAGGCATCACAAATTAACACTTTTTCCTTCTCACGCTTAAAATGAACTAACACATTTTCACATGGTCGCTGTCTTCTTTGACCCTAAAAAGCTTATGACAATACCGGAAGTATGGCATATCTAAAAACCTTAAAAATATGGGTTTTGAGGGTAACCTACCCATCTTCATTAAACACTTCATGGCTAATCGACAGTTCCAAGTAAAGGTTAACTACTCTATATCTGACTCTTTCGAGGAAATCGAGCTGGAGCAGGGAGTTCCTCAAGGCAGCGTTCTCTCTCCAATTCTTTCTGGCATACAAATTAATTCAATAACCAAGACTTTAAAAAACGATGTAAACTGCTCGTTATACGTAGACAACTTTGTCTGTATACTGTATATACCCTTTAGTTTTAACCAACTTTTTACGCACAATTTTTATGTTTTTACTACTCAGAGAACTGTCTTAGGACATCATGGGCACAGCATAGCCGTTACCGTGCTGACGTGCCGTAAAACAAACTTGCTCACTCACTCGCACAATTTTTATGCTTTTACTATTCAGAGAGATAAAGGAATCACCTTTGCTACTAGTATAATCTATTAACTGTCTTAGGACATCATGGGCACCATATAGCCTTTAACGTGCTGACGTGCCGTGAAAACAAACTCACTCATTCACTTTTCTGAAGGGTCTAAAGATGAGACCTGTGTCGGGGCTGTCTGCCTCTCAACCTCAGCAGATGAATGTTGGGAGATAAAGGTGTCAAGAGGCAGTGGCCCTGTGCATGGCACTCGACACTGTCTCTACAACAACAAAAATGTGTAAACCCTCTCTGGTGAATGCGGTGAGGGAGGCAAACTTGGAACATTTTAAAAATCCTTAACATGTTGAAAAAAATCCATAAACTACAGAAAAATGGTACGAAAAAATATTCTATACTGGATTCTCAGCCATGTTGGAATTGAAGGAAATGAAATGGCTGATGAGCTCGCCAAAATCGAGCTCGAACTTGAACCTACCCAGGTGCAGGTGCCGGCATCTGATGCAAAGCCAATTATACATAAGTTTGTAAGAGAAAACTGCAAAGCGCGATGGAACAATATGACAACCGACAAATCAGTGTCCAGCCACATTTAGATCACTGGGCAGGAGTGTCTCAGGCTAGACGACGGGACCAGTTGGTACTCCATCTAATTATCCATTAGTCACATTTTGGTTGATTGTCCGCTTCTTTACCGGGAAAGAAATCTTTACCTGGGTTCCAAGCCTTTAGAGAGTATAATTTATTTACTTATGTTAGTCCTCAGCGTCTTCTGAAGGACACTTGTGTTTGTAATAAAATTTAACTGTGATAGTCCTACACATGGATCTTTTAAACTAACGTATGATAGACTGTACTTCCCTTTAATATAACCAACCTTTTTACTCGCAATAATTATGCTTTAACTATTCAGGGAGATAAAGGAGTCGACGTTTCTACTAGTATAATATATTAACTTTGGACATGGGCACAATATAGCCTTTACTGTGCTGACGTGCCGTAAAAACAAACTCACTCACTCATTCACCCGCTCACTCAACATCCTATTAAAACTGTTTAGTTCACACACGTGCACGATTTATAAACCTGAGTATCATCAGGTATAGCGTTCGTCTCAAAATCAGGAGGTTCCCAGTTCGCAATCCATAATCAGACATAATTTTTTTCGTTGATCGGCCGGTGTTAGTATAACCGGACTAGCTGAGACTGGGGTCCTGGTTTCCCCGTACTGTCTCTACGTGGCATTATGTAAAATTGTCAGACGTTAGTTTTTGGAACTGGCCACAATATAGTAACATGCTGAGAAAACATCTTAAACATCATTAATCTAGAAAACAACGCTATGTATATCTGAAGAATCCGTAGTGTCTTGTAGATAATATAGCATTTCAAAGGGGAAAATCTAATAGATTTTCTTTTCTTTTAAAGATTTTTATTTCCCTGTTTATTTAAATATAAAGATAAGATACACGAGTTAGTTACAAATCACGGTTGTATATTGATTGATTATTAATAAATACAGCAAAGTTATTGATAAAAACGCTAATTAAAAAGCCAATAATATGTGGTATTGAAACGCATTGTGTCAAGTAAGCCAGACGAAAAGACGAGACAAATTACCTAAAAACTCAACAAACACTAAAAGATCTTGTTTGTTAGTTCGTGTCAACAGATAAGGACAGATAACAAGGGCGACAAGCAGTGTTGAGCAGAAAACCTGAAGATATACCTGCCTGGCGTTTGCTGTTCAACAATGTGTATGTCCACCACGTCCCCTCTACGACCACCCAGTTAATGAGCTAGACTGAACTAAACTGTCGCAGAGAAACGGTGCTGTACTGGTGGCAGCTCTCGCCAAAGTAGGTTGGTGCTATCCACTGTGTATCTCTCTATCCCTCTCTCTCTCTCTTTCAGGGGGGCGCGGTGGTCCTGGGGTAGAACACCGGCTTCCGACGCAAAAGGTCTAGGTTCGAACATTGGCGATTTCGCTCCCTACTGGTTGGGTCGGTGTCAGTTTAATATGACTGGCTGAGGCAGGAGTCGTGGTATCCCCGCCCTGTCTCGTGTGTGGCAGCACTTAAAATTGTCAGATGTCAGCCTAGGGCCCGTCCTAATAGTGCTGATGTTGGACGTTAAACCAACTCAACAACTCTCATTATTATATCTCGCTCCGTGTCTGTTAAAAAAAACTACATAAGGAAAGTAATGATGAGGGAAACCATCCAGGAAGGGTTCTGGCTTCACCCTTTGAGCTATGATAGTGAAACAGTTCCGCATCTGTCACAAGAATATGAAGTAATGGTATATGGAAGTAAATGGTATTATCTAGAGCTTTATTTAACCATGAAATAAAAGAGTCACCGTTACTTATGTACTATATTAACACATAACTACTATCTAGAATATTAATATGCGCACGATGTTGTATTGAAGTTCGGTAAATACAAACTTTAGTTTGTATTTACCGATCTTTACAGAAATATCTACTTTATCGACATATTATGCGTCATTAGAAAGGGTTTGAGATTTTAAGTCTTTCCACCAATAATAATTGCCTGCTACAAACGCGTAAAATATTAAATATATCTTCATCAATTGTAAATTTGCTTTGATGGGTTTTTTGTTGTTCAATTCAAAAGAACATTTTAAATCCGGGCCTATTTTAAGTCGATTATACTATTTTTCTCTTTTCTCAATAATACAGAATGATATTGGAACAAGCTCATTACATACTGGTTTAAAAAAAATGTTCCCACAGAAATTCTACATTGCCGATTTTAACCCACTTTCTACGACAACTTTATAGTTTGTTTGTTTGCTCTTACCATGGTGAGAAAACACGCAAGGAATAATGATGAAGCAATTTATGAATAATAATACATTTTGTATTTCGCAGGTAATGCCAGACTGAACGTTTCTTTTGTTTAAATATTCCACCTGCACTCGTCATCGGAGCAGTATAATGGAAAGGCCTTTGGGATTGGATGGGACGTACAGAGTGAACAAGTTGATAATTAACATAGAACGATGCATTATTATCTGCTTGGTAATGGTGTTATGGAAATGGGCAGTCAATAATGTATTTTTTTCTGGAGCAGCTAATGTTAGGTTTTTGTGATCAAGTCGAACGTGGTAATTTTTGGTAAAGCATACAAACTATATGACTATAATAAACTTTGTTTATATAGCGCTCTGCCTAAAACAGATTTAGGCTCATAGCGATTTACAGTAAAATGTGCACTTTACTTAAAATTCGTACAACTTTATACATGCATAGTTATAAACGCATGAAAACTAGGAAATTAATTTTCCATTAAAATGCTTTTTTGTATGAAAGCAAATAAAAACAATCCAGTTTTGTTAAATTGTCATAAATTTCAAAATGCTACAACTACCATTATAGAATGAATGGTCCTTTTCAAATATATCGAGTAATTTTTTTCCATAGTTTAGGAACTGAAGATGAGAAAGCTTTTACATCCATTTTTTTAATTTGTTTTTATGGATCAATATCTGCAGGGTGCTTTTAATATCATAGTGACCATTTGGAAAATTACCATTCAGAGTTTTATAATATGTTGATCAAATTTCATACAATGCATTATTCTTTAATTCACCAGGAGGTTTTAACGCTGCACAAAAATAGCTTACCATACGGTAAAATTGGGAGTGACACTGTATGGGTTTAGGTGGAGGACGCGGTGGCTCTGGGGTAAAACATCGGCTTCCGACGCAAATATTCCGTGGTTCGAGCTCTGGCGATTTTGCTCCCTACTGGTTGGGTCGGTGTGAGTTTAATGTGAGGCTGAGACAGAAGTCGTGGTATCCCCACCCTGTCTCGTGTGTGCCAGCACATAAAATTGTCAGATCTTAGTCTTGGTGCCCGTCCACTATATAGTACTGATGTTGGACGTTAAACCAACTCAACTACAACTACAAATGGGTTTAGTTAGTTGACCAAGAGCGACAAAATACGAGATGATTTCTGTACAATTTCCTTTTATAGGCAAACGTCTGGTTACCCTATTACATTTTATAGTTATAAATTTCTAACCTACGCAAAGATAACGACAGAGGATTCGCATCACCGGGAAAAGCATTGCCAATCTTATAACAAAACTAAACCATTGGTTTGTATGTTTGTGTAATTTGTTCAGGACCACTGTGTGTTTTTTGAGATTTTATTATATAAAAAATTAGAATTTTTTTCTTTTTTTTCCTTCAACAAGTCATCCATCTTTCCTTAACATATTGATTTTAAACCATTTCCTTTTACAAGGCACGTTTTTTTTATTACACGAACCATGACGATCGATCCTCCTATTGTATAAATTAAATATATTAAACTTTTGCAATGAAAGTGGTTTAGGCCTATAATATACTCCTACCCGTGGATGTAAAAACTGCTGTATATATTCTTCAATTTTATTTGACCCTTGTTTATATAAGATTCTATGCTTTTATCAATCGGGGAAATAAAAGGACTTGTTACTAGTGGACCGTATTGTCATTAAGTCATCATGGGCACAATATGGCCGTGCCTGTGCTGGCGTATCGTAAATGCAAACTCCTAACTCTAAAAAGGGTTTTCTAATGTGAATAACTTGACTTCGGGCCCTTTCACTAAGAGTTGGTTTTAATGCCCAACCTCAGCACCCCTCGTTTTAAAGCCCTCTGAATGAGCTGATATGTAAATAGTTGCAGCAAGGCGTTTCCACTTTCCTCTGCTCTAAGCAACTATGGGTAAACGTTCAACTTTCAAAATTCCCTCCTAAAGTGCACTTTATCTGACCAATAGGTGTTGTTCACTCTTTTGAAATCTTGTTGAAACGATTGATGATTGTACTGTGTATCGAAATGTTTTATAATCGCTATAAGCGCCTTATTTGTTATTTACATTTTGTGTACAATGGTAGGATATAGAATTGGTCTTAATAGTTTGCTGTTCCGTTTCTGTTCTTGTTTTGGCACACTGCATGCCCGACTATTACGAAGCAGTATTGGTTTCACGAGGGCAAAAAAAAAAAAAAAAAGATTTGCTTGTTTTTAAGTGCTTTCCTGAAATCGCATTTTACCTTTAGAACTAAAGCCCATTGTTAATAAACTGATAATAGGTGATAACTGAAAATATATTGGACTCCATCTCTCTCCCCACCCCCATCTCTGTCTCTCTCTCTCATAATGCATTAAGTATTATTAATATCGATGTATTTCTCCAGAACTTTCATATCCGAGACTATGATACCCCCACCCTCGTCTGTTTTGAATTCTAGTAATGTATTAGGGCAAAGTTTTGCAAGGTTTGGCATTATTCTTGCATCGTTTCCGGCTTTTATCACGGAGGTTATCCGGAATGCTTTTACCTAGAATGGAGTCGCTATATAGGCTATATTTTTGACAGGCCCCAAGACTGACGTCTGACAATTTTATGTGCTGCCACACACTAGACAAGGCGGGGATGCCATGACACATTAGACTGGCATCGACTCAACTAGTAGGTGGCGAAATCGTCAGGGCTCTTGCGTCGGAAGCCGGTGTTCTACCCTAGGAGTCATCGTCTTATGGCAGCAGGTAAAATTGTGAGACATTAGTCTTGGGGTCCGTCCACAATATAGCCTTGCTGCTGACTTTGGTAGTGAACACCAGCTTACGCACATGGTATCTCTTTGTGGCAGCACGTAAAATTAAGAGACGTTAGTCTTGGGATCCGCCCACATTATATAAGCTTTATAGTGCAGACGATGAACGTTAAGAAACTTAACTTACATGGTTTCCCACCACTACCTGTGTGTGGCAGCACGTAAAATTGAACCTGTTCACAATTATTATAGTCGAGAGAAAAAAGAATTTAACCTACAACTAGTTCGGTATGGTCTAAAGTTAACCAATATTTAATTTACATTTGAAATTTAATTTGTTTCCACGAAAGCGTGTGCACGGGGTAACATGGTATCGCCTAGCGCTTGCAACACCAAATTTCGATCGCGCGACAAGAGCAATTAAAAGAGCCTCCGAAGTGTCATACCTGCAACTGTCAATTATCCATAAGACACATTCTGGTTGAATGTCTGCTTTTTTACCGTGAAAAAATGTGAACTGGCTTTCAAATCATTAGGGATCCTGTAAACGAAATGCCGGAATCATTTAATACCCACTTCTTTGAAAAGATTAATGTAATCAAGCATGAACTTGATGTATCCACAGAAGAATTTTTTTTTCCAGAAAATTTTTGTAACCAGCTTATTTCAAAATTCAGAACAGTTAGCGAAAATGAAGTTAAACAAATTATTCTTGAATCGCCAAAGAAATTTAATCAATTAGATCCTTTGCATGTGGAGCTTTTCTTTGAATGCATAGATATCTTGTTACCCAATATTACCAGTATAATAAATAAATCACGGGGCTAGACTCATAAAGCGGACACACTTAATGTCAAAGTGCCAGCACCATCTTAAAAGAACTTCATTGGCTTCCAATAAAACTTCGAGTAGAGTATAAGATAGCAATGATCACATATCAAAGTCTAAAAGATCCATTTTTCCATCTTACTTAAAAGACCTTTTACATATCTATCAGCCTGAAAGGCAGTTGCGATAAAAAAAATCACTTTTATGCAAAGCCAAAGTCCACTAAAAAACTATGATGAGCGATTATTTAAATTCGCAGGTCCTGACATTTGGAATAGTCTGCACAGTCTGTTTTAGCGTCCGACAGTTTGCAATCTTTTAAAAGTAAAGTTAAAAATTTCTTTTGTACATCGTTCATTGACTCCTTGTAGTTAATATGATTAAAGTATATTCTGTGTAACATTTTTACTGAACGATTTATTTACAAGTCCTTTTTCTTTTAAATCTGAGTATTTGCACATGCTACCTCATTTATTTTACAAATTATGTAATCATACATTTATTTTAACCTAAAACTGAGAAATGTATGCTGGTTCTTGTAATGTGTCATCTGCTTTCTCCATGATCATTTATTTGATTGTTGTGACTCTATTATACGATTTTTTGTGCTAATTATTTACAATGATTATTAATGTTTTTGTATTATACCGCTTTTATTGTTTATGAGCTATCAACTAGGAATTTTATGATTCTGTGTATTCTGTAATTACACCATAGTTTTAGCAAAATGTATTGATTGCTTGATTTAAACAAATGTAAAGCGCTTTGAGCAACACTATGGGAAAGCTGCTATCATTATTATTGTTATTATTATTATTATTATTATTATTATTATTATTATTATTTTTTCGACCTCAGCTCATAGCACAAACCAATAATTGTTAAACCCGCGTTCCCTATGAAGCTGCCGCAATCTTATAGTCAAAAGAAAAAAAAAGAATTTAACCTACAGCTAGTTGCTTTCTATTTTATTTTTATTATGTTGGGTATGGTCTAAAGTTTACCAAAATCGGATGGGTGGAACATATTTAATTTACATTTGAAATTTCATTTTCTTTCCACGAAAGCGTGTGCATGGGGTAAATTACTTGGTATCGCCTACCGCTTGCAACACCAAATTTCGATCGCGCGACAAGGGCATTTAAAAGAGCCTCCAAAGTGGCATACCTGCAACTGCCAATTATCCATAAGACAGATTCTGGTTGAATGTCCGCTTTATTACCGTCAACAAAAATGTGAACCTGGCTTCCAAATCATTAGAGATCCTGTTAACGAAATGCCGGAATCTTTTAATACCTACTTCCTAGAAAAGATTGATGTAATCAGGCATGAACTTGATGTATCCACAGAAGCAAATTTTTTCAGAAAATTTTTGTAACCAGCTTATTTCAAAATTCAGAACAGTTAGCGAAAATGAAGTAATTAGATCCTTTTCATGTGGAGCTTTTCTTTGAATGCATAGATATCTTGTTACCCAGTATTACTAGTATAATAAATAAACCACGGGGATAGACTCATAAAGCGGACACACAAATGTCAAAGGGCCAGCACCATCTTAAAAGAACTTTATTGGCTTCCAATAAAACTTCGAGTATATTATAAGACAGCAATGATCACATATCAAAGTCTAAAAGATCATTTTTTCCATTTTACTTAAAAGATCTTTTACATATCTATCAGCCTGAAAGGCAGTTGCGATAAAAAAATCACTTTTATGCAAACCCAAAGTCCACCTAAAAACTATGGTGAGCGATCATATAAATTCGCAGGTCCTGACATTTGGAATAGTCTTCACAGTCGAGTTAAAAATTTCTTTTGTACATCGTTCATTGACTCCTTGTAGTTAATATGATTATAGTCTATTCTGTGTAACATTGTTACTGACCGATTTATTTACAAGTCCTTTTTCTTTTTAATCTGAGTATTTACACATGCTACCTCCTTTATTTTACAAATTATTTAATCATAAATTTATTTTAACCTAAAACTGAGAAATGTATGCTGGTGCTTGTAATGTGTCATCTGCTTTCTCCATGATCATTTATTTGATTGTAGTGACTTTATAATACGATTTTTTGTGCTAATTATTTACAATGATTCTTAATGTTTTTGTATTATACCGCTTTTATTATATGAGCTATCAACTAGAACTTTATTATGATTCTGTGTATTCTGTAATTACACCATAGTTTTAGCAAAATGTCTTTTATTGATTGCTTGATTTAAACAAATGTAAAGCGCTTTGAGCAACACTATGGGAAAGCTGCTATTATTATTATTATTATTATTATTATTATTATTATTATTATTATTATTATTATTATTATTATTAATGTTATTAATGTTATTATTGTTATTGTTGTTATTGTTGTTATTGTTGTTATTGTTGTTATTGTTGTTATTGTTGTTGTTATTGTTATTGTTATTGTTATTATTTACGTGTGTTAGTCCTCAGCGTCTACTGAGGTATCTGAAGGACATTGTGTGTATAATATTTGGAAAATATAATTGTGGTAATCCTACACATGGATCTTTTAAACTACTGTAAAACTATATCCTTCACTTTTAACCAACCTTTTTACGCACAATTGTTATGCGTTTACTATTCAAAGAGGTAAGAGGGTCACCGATTCTATTTGTATAATGTAATAACTCTCTTAGGACATCATGGGCACAATATAGCCGTTACCGTGCCGACGTGCCGTAAAACAAACTTACTCACTCAATAGTACAATAGCCCAAACTTAAAAGCCTCTGTCATCTAAACCTAGCTTGCTATTAGCTTAAATATTTGTAATAGAGTTGTTTATAGACGTATTAGTTTTCAAAAAAGCACTGTTTTCTAAATAAATCACAAACCATCTAAACACTTGATCAACTTTGATCTCTAAAAAACCGTGCTCCGCCACGTTTACGGCGGTAAACTTTTAGTATGTTATGGTTTAGATGTATAACTAGATAAAGATATAAAAACACCTCGAAAGCAATTAGTTGTTGGTTAGGCCTATGTTTTCGCTATTTTCCCTGGACTATTAGTGGTTCGGGTTTGATTTAATGCGTCTAATATCATTATACAAATCAAAACCTTGAATTGGCCTTGGATGCTATCTACTATCTAACTGTCCATCACATCTCAGACATTGTTTGATGAGCAATGGTTCCAGCAGCGAGCACGAGGTCCGAGATAGCAGCTGTCGATAGCGCAAACAGAACAAACAATCTCGCGTTAGTCTTCAAGGAAAGATCAATACCCTAGTATTACTAGTAGTATTTTGCAGGCGCATTTAAAAACGGGAATAAAAACTGAAGGATGTTGACACTAGACTCATTTCACGGCGAGTGTATTTAAGGAACGTCGAAATCTGTTCCATTTCACTGTTTTGTAGGATTAGTTCACTTTCGAATTTACATTCGCCTGTAGGCAACTGGAATGTGAGTATTGTTCTCACCATAGCTTTTTAATGTAGTTAAAGGTAGTATCACCAGTGTCTAACTTCAAAATATTTTCCACAATTCTGAAAGCTTCTCAAACTTTTCTGGTCTTTTCTGTTATGCTTTTTTTTTTCTTGAAAAAAGGATGAATAATTATTTATTATAATTTATTGCGGGAACTCATAACCTTCGTAAATAGTTGCTAAAGATATATCTACAAGCAAGTTGCTTCCCTGGCTTTCCCCATCTCTCTCTTCCTCTTTCCCTCTATGTCTCTGATTGTTCTCTCTCTCTCTGTGTTTTTTTCTTTGTTTGTTCTCTCTCTCTCTCTCTCTCTCTCTCTCTCTCTCTCTCTCTCTCTCTCTCTTTCTGTATCTCTTCTCAACGCTCTCTTCCTCCGCATTTCTCTGTCTCTGTATGTACCTTCTCTCTCTCTCTCTCTCTCTCTCTCTCTCTCTATCTTGACGCCGATACAGACCAATCAGAATAAATAATGGAGTCACCATTACCACTGTGCTGTTTTAACTGTGACACACTGTGTAGACGATACTGTGCTGACGTGCCGTAAATACAAACTCGAATTAGCGCGTAATTCTTTTAAAATGTCTCAGTGCAGTGCGCTTCTATTTAAAGAGGATGCTTTCTTTTTTGGATTTCTCCTCTGCATTTAATTGTATTCAACCACATCTTATGATTAAAAAACTGTTGAATTTGAATGTTAACCCACAGATAACATCATGGATACTCGATTTTTTCACGGAGAGGGAACAATATGTCAAAATAAACAACACCGTGTCTGGTAAGAAAACTATCAACACAGGAGCACCCCAAGGCTGTATCACCATCCCTTTATACCATCTACACAAATGATTGTCAAAGTAAACATACCGATGTAAACATATTTAAGTTTGCTGATGACACCGCCATTCTTGGCCTTTTACAATATTCCGAAATACTACTTGGAATGAAATACAGAACTTTGTGAGATGGTATACAGACAACTTTTTACTATTGAATGTAAAGAAAACCAAAGAAATTGTTATTGATTTTAGAATTATAAAAAATCCTATAACTGAATTGGAATTACAGGGTGAAATCGTTGAGATTGTTGATAGCTATAAATGTCTTGGCTTAACTATTGATAACAAACTCAACTGGCATAAACACATCAAACTTCTTTCTAAAAAGATACACAAAAGATTGTTTCCACGTAAGCAATGATATCTTAAGACATTTTTACAGATCAATCATTGAAAGCGTTATTACCTTTGGTATAAATTGTTGGGGTGGGAACATAGCATCTACAGATAAACAAAAAATAAATAAAGTAATAAAAAGATCAGAGAGAATAATTGGAGTAGACCTGGAAAGACATCTGTGAAAGAATGTCAGCTAAAAAGGCACACCAAATACTTAAAGACACAACACACCCACTCAAAAAAAGAATACATGTATATAGTATCGGGACGATTTCTAACAATACAAAAAAGAACAGAAAGACGAAGACATTATTTCATACCATCAACTGCAAGAATGTTGGCCAAATATTGAACACGCATACATAATAAGAACACATTTTGATTTTTGATTTTCTTTTTTTTTTTGCAATGTCTATTTAATGAGTAATATGTGTAAACTATGTAAACGCTTAGTTGTGTGCCAATAATGAATTGTTTGAAGAACCCTTGAGTAAATGTCGGTGTGAGTGTGCGTTTATGTATACTTGATATATATGTTCATTGTAAAGTGTGATGCTGAAAACCATGCCAAATTTCCCTTGAGGATTAATAAAGCTGTCTTATCTTATCTTATTTTTAAAAATTTGAAATCTTGTCTTTCACAGTATCGGCGATTGTCTGGGCGAGTGTCTCACAATCTAACAACGAGATTTTCGACATGGAAAACACAACTCGGTGTCCACCTTTTGATTCTCCCTCGGCAACTCCATGTGAGTCAGGCAGTGCCCCGCATCTGCTTACCTCTAATCACACCGTAATCATCTTACTAACTGTATTTGTTGCTTCCCTAGCAGTCGTCTCGGTTTTTGCCAACGGCATTATCATCGTTGCCATCTGCAGGACGTATTTATTCAGAACACCTAGCGACAGGAAAAGTTCGATTGATGATATTACTTGTGGCAGGGAGATCTCCAGTAGAAAGAGTATTCCTAGTGGAAAGTATATCCGCAGTGACAGAGACATGCCTAGTGGTAGGGATATTACCAGTGACATGTATATCCCAAGCGGCAATGATAATTCCGCATCTTCTTTATCTGACCAAAGTTTGTCTCATCAAAGTCAGACGGAGGAGCAGAGCAGCAAGGCGAAAGGACCAGATTCAATTCCAGTACACAGAATAGATACTGTCACGACTGTAGCGCAAGTAATCAATACATACACTACACCGGAAAATAGTAATCTCTCTTACGAAAGATGCCCTCACTGGTCTCACGACGACATTTGCAACAGACGTGAAGAAGGATCCTTAATGGCAACTGAACCAAGATCCATGTCGGCTGAGTTTGACTCGAGGATTACAATTAGTCTTCCCCCAGAGTCATGTGCTGGATCTAAGAATACAAGTGGTCCAAATGATAAGTCTTCCCCTGGCTCCAAGATAAGAACTGATCTAATTCCTGAGTCTTCAATTGAATCTCGCACCTCAACTGGTATAAATCCTAACTCTTCATTTGGGTCCATGATCACAACTGATTCAACTGTTAAGTGTTCAACTGGATCCAAGATAACTAGTCCAAATGACGCAGGCCTGTCTGTATTTTGTATTGAGGATACATTCAGATCAGAGACGACAGAAGCAAATTCAGCACCCAGAGAACCTGATGCTTTGGAACTTGCTTGTTTTGACGTTACACTTATGGAAAATCCTTACGTTAGAGTGACATCCACGTCAGACACCACAGCGACGAGAGATAAATTTAGCACAATCACACAGATAAGCGCAGAGGAGAGTTCAATGCACTCTTCTACTGATCCAAAGCATTCCTCACCTTTGGAAGCCACGCAAAAGATGCAATCTTTAACCCCGTCAACCGATGCAAGCAAGGTGAAGCATTTTACGACAATGAAACTTGTTGCCACTGACTCGCCTACAGTGGGTCAGCAAAAAAACGTCAGCAACGCACCTGTAAGCAACCGACCAAGAAGGCGCTTGAACAGTGACACCAACAGCATTCCCATCCTCCTCATCCTCTCAATGTCGGTGTCCGATGCAATGTTATGTGCAGTCATCCTGCCTTTGTTGGCTTTGGAGATATTCTACAATGGAACCTGGCGACTCGGTGCAGATATCTGTGCTTTGCGCATGTCTCTCGATTTCATCCTGACCGCAACATCCGTGTCTCACGTAGCTTGCTTGGCGTTTGACCGGTATCTGTCCATCTGCAGACCATTCTACCACAGGCGGCTGACAATGAGAGCCGGCCTGCTGGCTGTAACCGTCTGCTGGACACTGTCTATAGTGGAGTGTGCCCTCATCCATGTCTCCGGACTTTGGTCCGTAGGACTCTACGACATTCCCTCTACGTGTGGTCCCGCTCATGACAAAAGGTCTGGTACTCCTGTAAACAATAGTGACGATCGTGGTACTTCTGTGAACAATAGCGACGATTTTAGCGCTCCTGTAAACAATACCGGCGGGTCCAGGTATTATCTATGCGTTCAGGGGGCTGATAATGGCCACCCGATAGTATCTGCCATTTTCCTCACCCCATTATTCGTTACTTTCGTTCTCTATGCTGCCATTGTAATAGAACTGAGGAAGATATTTAAAAAGCATTCCAGCCTTTTAAGGCTCAACGGTCAAACGAACTCTTCTTCGTATACAATAGGAAATGAAGCCACAGGTGGAATTAGCCGTACAAGAAGCAAATACGCTCTACCAATTGTCAAAAGCAGAAGGCAACAATTAACTATATGCTTCGGGTGGTGTGGCACATTTTCTCGAAACGAAAGACAAAACGCAGAGTTGAAACATTTCCAAAACAGCTTGTCACACAATGCTAACAAGGATGATAATCTTGTGGATAAAAATATACGAGATTCGCCGGAAACTTGTCCGAACCGCTTGAACCTGAAAACTGAGGGAAGACCAGAGCTTAGTGACTCAACATTAAAGAAACCGTCTATCAGACATCTGAAAGCTGTTAAGACGATTGGTGGCGTAGTGTTTTGCTTTGCCGCATGCTGGCTCCCGTTCTGTATCTTCATATTAGTAGCCAAGGGATTGAAAGCATATCACTATTCCCACCTAGTGGTATTCTTCCTCGCTTACTTCAACTCGTGCTTAAACCCCCTCCTCTACTACAGCCATGCCCCGATCAAATCGGCCGTCATAGACTTGTTTGGCAGTAAAAGACGATGAGTGGATGTATATACATAAATATATACATAGAGACAGACAGACAGAAAGACAGGCAAACATAGAAAGACAGATATTGCCAGCTAGACAGAGACATATTTAAGAAGAGAGACAGGGACATATAGAGATAGTAAAAAATAGACGCGAGGAAATGCATCTCTCTCTACATTACAAGTAATAAAAAACCAAACTATTCGAGATTGACACGAACTTTTAATTAGAGCGTCCTGGTTCAAATCCGCGATCAGTCAAAAATTAATTAGTCCTATTTTCTGGATCGGTTTAATGTCAACAGCTGAGACTGAGGTCGTGGTATCCTCCGCTCTATCTCTGTGTGGCAGCTCGAACAGTTTTCAGACTTTGGCCTTAAGACCAGTCCACAATATAGCCTACACAGTGCTGACCATGCAACATACTCAATTTCAACTTGGGTTTAGAAAAAAAGTGTGGCCCCGGGAATAACTGAGACGACACTATTTTGTGATAATGTTCCCATAATTCCCCCTAAATGTTTTTGCTTTCAATGAGACAAAACTAACGAAACTTTCACACAGTTGTACAAGATTTTTTATTCCGCCCACATCATCTCATAATTTCTTTAAAACAAAAGAAAAGAAAATGGAAAAAACAACAATACCAGATTCTTTAACGTGCTCAGTGTTATTCAAATATTTATCTTTCAAAATTCAATTTCTAAGTATCTGGTCCAGTTTTTTTTAATTTATTAGGGAACCATTACCTATGTTAAGTTCAGAAACAAAGTACCAACGCATACACACGGTAACTTTTTGTCTACCGGGTATTTCCGTATTGTGAGAATCCGTGATGATCTGTATATTATCAGCTAAGGTGCTATAACAAGCAAATCTATAATAGGGTAGATTGTGATGAGTGCTCCCGTTGAATCTATTGCTCCAATCGACTTGAAACTTTCTACACTTTAACTATTAGTAAAAGTTTGCTCTTTCATTCATCTGGTGTCATCTCTGAAGACGTCCACGTCAAATGGCATGCCACTCGTTTCTGTTTTGGGATTTTGTTGTACATTCAGAAATCCCCCGTCTGTCCAGTGTCCAGTCTATTTTGTCGCCCTCTGCTCTACCCTTTAATGTTTCTCTGCGTAGCAAATTATGGCGATTCAGGTGATCGAAAATTCTCCGCTTACTTGTACGTCGATACGCCCATATTTCAAATGCTGCTACGCTTTTTTATTATTATCTACAGCTGTTTTACAACTATACAAAATAACGGAGTGAAAATAACACCCCAGCAGCCGAGTTTTCGCTTTTTATACTATAAAATTAGGCGTGGGTGTATTTTTTTTTTGGACATAATTTGGCTTTGCCAAATGCAATTGGTGTTTTAATTTCTGCTGTGTTCTATCTCTGTGATTTGTTGGCCGAGGTACTTGAGGCGTTACAAATGTGAAAATCCATCCACGCAAATATTTTTTTTCAACATCTCGATGTGCATACGTGCATTTTGTTCAATAATGAAATGCAAAGGATGTAAATTTTTATTCATTTATCATGATTCTCAATGAATATTTTTTAATGCGAAAATATTTTAAAACCTATCAGTTTTCAATAACACACCGAACAACGGCGTATGCCATAAAAAAGACACAAAAACATTTCAAGTGGACAGCAGTGAAGCCATTAAAAAGCGAAAAAATTCCGTAAAAGCTACACACTCAAAACAACAAGAAAACACAAAAAGGAGGCAATAATTTAGTGAAAGACAGTAAAACATCGTCTCTTTCGACGGAGGAGATCCGCATTCGTGCCCGGCTCTGACCGACGAGTTTTGCCTATTGGCTAGATTGAATTTGATACATATTTTACACTGTATCCCGTTCGGGGCCACATCGCCGAATAGGAATTTTCTTGAGACTTGCGAAACGTCAAACTGGGAAACTCTCCTTAACGATTTTTTTTTTTTTTTTTAATAAAGGATGAATACATCATTTATTGAGCTCCCACTTCCGTTTTAACCTCATCCAGAACAAATGACACAATAATATTTTCTGATTTCCATAAACATTATTTTCATGCATGTATAAACATATATCTATCCACATAAGTGAAATAAATGGTAGAAAAAAATACACAATTGATGGAGAATATATAAGCGCATCCTGTATAGAATCAACAATTATTGGAAATCTTGGAAAAGGGTACAACAAATTATTTCGTTGCTGATTAAAAAAGATTGGGAGGATAGAGTTATCAAAGAGCTGAGAATTGTTGAAAAATAAGAAACTTATTTTCAAAAAATTCCACAATTTTGTTTTTAACATTGCAAAAGTTTTTTGGTATCAAAATTAAACCATTGCTTATATATGAGGCTGAGATTTGGGGAACAGGAAAAGAGATGTTATAAACCATGTTCAAATTAAATACTGGAAAGCATTTCTAGGTGTCGATGTAATATTCGAAATAAATTTTAAATGAAGTTGGAATATATAATCTAAATGTTGTCTACAGACTGAAAGCTATTCAGTTCTGGTACAAAATCATACGCCTTGGAAACAACAGATACCGGGGTACCCCCCTCCTCCTAAAATGTTAATTACAAATATACGATTCGTATGAAATGGATAGACACAATTAATAGCTCCTGCACATGACGTCACGTGATGGAAAATATCTATGTCTTCGATTTGTCTCCGTTGAAATGTTGATGTTGATAATGAAATTCACTTTGTTATATTGCAACCATCTTAACGACGTAAGAAAATTGAACTAGTTGGGTCGGTGTCAGTATAATGTGACTGGCTGAGACAGGAATCATGTTATCCCCGCCCTGTCTAGGATGTGGCAGCACATAACATATTCAGACGGCAGTCTTGGGGCCCGTCTACAATTATAGCCTACACATCGCTAAGGTGAACCAGAAATCAACTTTAAAAAAGAAGTAATAAAATCTACCTTCCCTCCTTTTAATATTTATATTTGTGAGGGCAACGACATGCTTATGTGTATTTATTTTCCTACGAATATCAAAACTTAAACATTTCTTACAAATTAATATATTATGAATGATTTTATGATTCCCCTTTATTAGCTCCATGGTTGCTTTTTATGTACATTATCCAAACGCAACTTCATACATTCATTTTCCCACTATCAACTCTCATAGATTGTATCAATTTCTTTTTGTCTAGAAGTGCGTTTTTATTATGTTTGTAATTAGGATGTATGAGCCAAAGGCCTTTTTCCAAATAAAATATGACATCTAGCCACACAATGAAAATAAATAGTAGCAAATACACAACTGGTGGAGAATATATAAGCGTATCTTAAAGAGAATGAACCATTATTTGAAATTTTGGAAAGAAGTGTACGAACATTATTTCCTTGCCCCGTTTTACAAAATACTGATAGTTTTAGGGTCAACTCTCTACTACCTCTATACTTTTCAAAGGCAACTCGAAGCACAAAATACAAAAAAATCTACACTCAAACGCAGCATGGGGTCCAGTTGTAGCCATGGTTTAAGAGGGTGGGGTTGAGTTGTTTTCTCAAAGTCCAACGCCAGCACTATGTAGGTTATATTGTGGACGGGCCCAAAGACTGTCTGACAATATATTATGTGCTGTAAAACATGAAACAGGGCGGGGAGTCCTGGACTTTACTATCACCGCCCAACCAGTAGGGGGCGAAATCGTACAAATGAATTTTTTACCGATCGTGGGATTCGAACCACGTACTTCGCGATCTGGAGACTAATGCTCTAATACTTGGAAGTAAAGTTTTCTCCTAGTTTAAGGATACATGTACTAACACCGACCAAACTAGTAGGGGAAAACGCGTGCGTCGCAAGCTTCTGGTGTTCTACCTCAGTGCTATGCCAATCTATACAAGTAGCTATCTAGGCTACTCCTGACAATACTTTACCGTTGAAAATAGCAGTAGTAATCACCTTTTCCATTTTATCCCTTCACGTCAATTAAGTTCCTCGAACAACCATAAGGGAAAAATGATTAATCTACATGTACTTTGATTTGTTCGACTTTTCGTAACTACCTGAAGTTTTTGTGTGCTTTATTCATATGGAATACTCTTGGTCTCGAGATCAGTGAAGACAAAATAAGCTTAGTTTAGAAAAGCAAGATCGTGCGTCCACAGAAAATAAACCTCTTTGGACTTGAAAACACAAACTAAGTTTATTCTAGAAAAGCAACAACGTGTGTCCACAGAAATTAAAATTGATTTTTGTTTTCAAGTCCAAAGAGGTTTGCATAAATCACATACGAAAAACAGCAATAAAGGAATTTAGAAAAACAACAGTGAACATTTTTTCTTTTAATTGACCAACCCAATTGCACAACACAATAATTATTATTAACTAACCAGTGGTTTCCTCTCTGTAAAGCTACATGCGTATCAAGATAAAAAAGTGTACAGTGGGAAAAAAAAACCACACCCACACATAAACAAATCACCGGGAATATGTACAATACGCAACAAGCATGTAATGACATTAGTGCTTTGCTATTAAATTAATAATATAGATGTAAATATAAATATATCACATAGTAGACTAATAAAAAAATCCTATATGACAAAAAGAAAGATGGAAAGTACCGGTATGTCTCATTTAGAGCACCCAATCACAACAATTTTTTTTTTTAAAAGACTGCACTAATTCAATATCTTAACATTTTTTTTTAAACTCGATTTTGAAAAACACTGGCATGTTACTTTGATTTTTAATATAAATAAAACCTAATACATGTATTACATTGCAAATCAAGCAGGATATTCTTTGTTGACATAAATCTTATATTTTTTCTCTCAATTTTTAGTTCTCAGTTTAGACCTATCATTATATCAAATAAAACTTGTGCGTCAGGTTTAATTTTAGTTTCATTTAGAGGAAAAGAACATACTGTTCTGAATCTGTACTCTGAGACTTTCACATCGTGCTACATTATCTTTGAACATATGTTCATTGTGTCAATGACATTAGAAATGATCTCTTTTTGCCAGGGATATTATGTTGTCGTTGATTATTGCCTTTTTTTCATTTATTAATGCTATTGGCAATTGTTGCAAAAATACAACCAAATCAAAACTGTCCAACTTTTGAAATACATCAAGGTCTAAAAAATGCAAGGGTAAGTATAAGTACATGATTGTTTTAAGATTGCAAGCAAATCTTGAATATAAAATCAAAAGGTAAATTACAGTACCATAATACATTTATAAAACTCCTTTGAACTCTTGCCAAAACGAACTTACAACAATATAAAATTATTTAATATTCTTAAATTACACAAGTAAAGAGTGTGAAACAGGTCTCTTTGGACATGTGTATAAACACTGCACTCATATAAAGAGGACTAGAATCTTGTTTATAACCTATCATCTGCACGGGTATCGAACTTTGACAAGTTCCACATGACTTTGATACAAAAGCTACTGGAGGCAAATAAATATGATGCTCAGAGAAAATGATGTTTGGCAGACAAACACAAATAAAAAAAACACTGAAAAATTCATTACCCAGCTCTGATGAACCTCTTTCAATTTCCCACACAGATTAATGTTAGGCCTACCCACTACAGGCTTTCCGTACTTTTCAATTAATCTCTTACAATCCGAAATATGATTGGCAGAATGGCAAGATTTAGATCTTTTTGAAACAAAAGCAGCACTGCAACTATCACTTTCAGACTCAAATGTCTTCTCAAATTACTGAAATTTGATCTTGAAAAATGCTTATACTAGTTTCATTTCAAATTTAAAACATGAGTACAGTATATTATTTTTAGTGATTAGAAATTTGATAACAAATGTGGAAAATAACAGAAGGATATAGATTGATTAGAATGAGCTATGTGTCATGTCCAAAACTTTTGAAGTTTGCTCTTAGCCTTTTGTTAAAAAAAAAAGAAGAAAAAAGATGAATTTAAATCCTCTTTCAAATGCATAAATCTTAGTACTGGCAGGCTTTTATTTCATGTGGTGCTAACACATGAACTTACCTAGCTATAGTTGAAGTTTATTTGTTTCAATTGTGAACGTAATGTACAAACTTATGTTAGACAAAAACACAAAACTTGTTACCTTTTTTTAAGGTTTTACAGTTTACCCTTTCTTCTAATTCCTCTGATTAAAGTCAGAGAGTGCTTAAATACATGGTTCTTATTAAATATCTTTTAAAATTTAAAGGTCCTTCATGCAACAAAATGCTAATGAATGGTCCATATTGCTTATCAATTTTTCTACCTGGGACAAAATGTAGTAAACAGACACATGTAGATTTTACAGCACAGCTCAGCTCGGGTTCAATGTCATTTTTAGAACTCCACATATGTTGGTGCTATGTCATTTTTAGAACTCCACATATGTTGGTGCTATGTGTAACTTAATTTTTATGTTCCCTAAATGATGAAGACAATATCACAGCTTCATTTGAAAATGACAATAACTCATTGAAATATTCAACGTATTTTTTTTCATAGGCCTTGTTCATTTCTCAGTAACATTTTTTTCAATAAATACAACTGCAATACTTTATATAAGACTAGATCTGGGTCTTTTATATTAGAGCTATGTTGATCTTGTATTACAGTATTAAAAAAATGACCCAGTGGGATACCACAGTTGATATGACTGTACTTGCAGTTAAAACTATTTCACATGTATTTTTGATTGCATAGTTCAATCTCAGACAAAACATTTTCAAACAGGCAAATCATTACACAACACCGTAAAAAAACCTCTTTTGAAGAATAATCTCCCTGAATGATATTTCAAGCTTAAGATTTCAACTGGAAAATAAACTGTATTGACTTGATTACCAACAATAAATGTTTAGTAGCACAAACACAAATTAAACAAGTGGCATTAAGCTAATGCATGATGGCATTTCAAAGCTAAAAAGTTTCACTTGTAAATAAAAATGAATAAATTTTGAGTAAACATGGTCAGAAATTTTACATCAATATTAATTCTTTCCTAAGTTGTGTAATAATGTGTCCATTTCCTCTAAAATATATACGGGAAAATGATTCTTCACTCATATCTTTATGGCCCAAAGGCCAGCAGATTTGTATCTGATAGGTGTTACAATATTTTGATCAATTATTTCCAACATGCAGCATCAATATCACAACGTATATAATGGGGATTGATGTAAAGCTCATTTGTGGTTAAATTTGATCATGAAGGAGGAACAAATACCTCGAACTCTGGTGTAAAATAGATGATTCTGGAATGTTTGTGAAAAGAAATGATATGATATCCGGTATGCATTATGTAAAACAGTTGAAAATTTCATCCAGTTGTAAATCAACTCAAATGGAGTAACAAAAAATTACCTCAATTTCCCTTTCACAAGTATATGTAAGTGTTCAGCGATGATAGATGGCTGGCCTTGCTCAGAATGAACAATTAAATTAGAATGACTGATGGCCAATATAAGGGGCATTGCTGTATTTTTTTTACAAACATGTTTGAATTACTTTTTATCACAAAAAGCAACCAAATCGATGGTTGTAAACTTACCTAGTGTGAACAACTTAAAAATAGTTTTGGCAGTAAACAGAGTACACATGTCAATTATTAGCAAGCCCATAAAGGATGATGGCAGGCAGCAACAGTTAACCCGTTGCGTGTTGGCATCATTTTTTTGTTGTGTATCAAATCATGTAAATAAAGTTGTGCGCAGTCAAATGAGGCTGGAATTGCGCAAGTGCCTCAGGTGTCAAGACCATTCCAGTCATTGTTTATGTCAAAATTTCTACCACAACCATGGCCTCTTCCACTTCAACATGCTTTTTACCCTTGATGCATGTATACATATCTTGCATAGACTAGAGTGCAGAGAAAGTATCAATAAATAAATATGCTATGCAGCAGCAAAAAAAAAGCCAATAATATGGTTGAACAAGTTTTACCAATATTAGAGAAATTTTCATACCCCAATCCTGTAAAACAATATGTTTACGTAGTATCACAACTTCTTTGGCAATATGTTTTGATTTAGAGATTAAACTTTTTAAAAATTGGGGACATTTTGTTTTTGCAGTTCTTCGCCTGTCTACATACTTTTCCAACAACAACAAAAAATGGATGTTACAATTGTTCCAAACATTTTTTTTACAGTAATGTAATACAAAAATTATTGTAACTATGTAAGAATAGTCAACATGTCAAACTTTCACGCTATGGTATGCATTGTTTTCATACCAATATAAAAAAATTGTTCTTAAAGCAACACATTTAAATATCCTTTGCTGTAAATCACTGACTAGTCATAACCAGTATGGCGTAGTGTAAACGAAATAATTAAATGTGTGGTAATAATTTAAGGTCATAAAAATTGTATGACAATCGAGATTATAAAACTGAAACTAGCAAATATCTGTAAATTATTCACAATAAGGCAAACTACAAAAAAACAAAAATGAAAAAAAGACATGGGAAAAGTTACTATGATCTAGATTATAGAATGATAATAAATATTGACCCAATTGCATGTCATATAAATAACAGTTTTGTAAACAAAGGGGGAAAATTTAGCAGATCTATCTCTTATGCAAAGTTCAAAAGTCAAATATGTATAAAAATTGAAAAGAAGGTATCTGATAAATGATTGATACAATCAGCTTTCGAACCCGATGGCTTCACAATTTTTCAAATGGTAAATAAATTAGTAAGTAGAGGAGTACCCTGTGTGGTTAACCATGATCTTTACCTTTACAAGTCAACATCAAGGTATTTAAATTGGTATTTGATTAATAAGTTAATAAATAATGAGATGAAAGACCATTCATTTTAAAGCCTTTTGTTGTTTCTCTCGAACAAATATCCAGCCTCAATTTTTCATTCACCACCCCAGTGAAGGCAGCCAAACACTTGCCTGTTGAAGGGTTGTAAACAACTGGATCTTGTCCCTATGGAAACAAAGAGGTCATCAAGAATATTTTAATTTGTACTATTAAGGACTTTTAAACTAAACGCTGTCACTTATAACATACGTCATATTTGTCTGTCATGGCTTAGAAGCATTGCTAAAGAAGTGGTAATGTATGTTTGGCAGATTTTCGATTTTTTTTTCATTTCACATTAAAAAGCTTATGTTGCATTCATGGGAAGTAATGCTCATTAGGTATTTGTCTCTCAATTAGTGGCTTCCCTTGGACGGTAAATACTGGTCAAAACTTCACTCTTGATTGGGTTGATGAAACTTTAGCCATCTTAAAATGTAAACTAAAACTTCCATCTTTTTTATTGCATAACATTTACAGATACATTTAATGTATTTTTGCTTAGCAGACAACATATAAAAAACTTTGGGGCTTTTATTTTAATACGAAAAATGTTCTATAAAATAAATAAATTACATTTCTCAAATATCCCATTACAAATCATGATTAAGACACTGTAAAATTTACATGAAGATTTGTTATTAAAAAAAAAAAAATAGAAGTGCCACACATATTTCAGAACAGTTGTTTTAGAAAAAAAAAGCAATTAATCTTAATCGAGACAATCTAAAAAATAAATAACATGATACATTTTACCTAAAAAAAAAGCATTAACGAAGAAATGAAGTTTTTAGTTTTTTCTTAACCTTCCTGACTTCCAGTGCTAACTTACTTCGGTTTTCATCACTAGCCACAGTTGCTCCCCACCAGAGCTGTGACATTTGGAGAGTTTGACGCCATAGGCGGCTTTTGCTTTACTTGATAGAGCTTCCAAGCATAAGCGAGTCCCTTCCAATTTGATTAGGTGTTCGTCTGTCATTACAAAATTCTGAATGAGAAAAGAAAAAAAATCACATAAGATTTCAATATATCGCTATTCATGATAAATTATAAAATATTCTACGAGTAATCAAAATAAATAGAAATGTGTGGAGAGGATTGCAAGCATTCTGACAAACGTAATAATACCATTTAATACAGTTAAATAAAATACATGCAACTTCCCAATATCTATATGGACAAGTAAACAAAAACAAAAAAAAGAAAGTATTTTTTTAAATCAAAAGATACAAAAGTATTAGTGCCTCTTTGCAAATAATAGTAAGTTTATCATTCATTAAATAATAATGATTATGAATGTCATATATACGAGTATTGCACAGATCCAAAGAAAGAACAATGGTCTATGCACCAATAAAATTTTACAAAACATGAATGGTACAATGCACAACTACAAATTACAGCAATCAACACCTTACTAAACATGAAAATGCTAGAGATGTAAGTAAAAATCTCCTTCTGAATCAGTATTGGATCATACAACACAAAGATTAAACCAACAAAAAATAGTTATCATTTACTTTACAAGGAGTGTAACTACACCAAAAAGAAAAACAAACTGGTACCTACCTGTACCTTTCTCTTGCTAGTGCTGCATTTTGCTAAAATAAGTAGGTCATCTTTCTCAGGGGTATTTGCATGTGATTGAATACACAGGCCTGATCGAGTGTGTTTGAGCTGTAAAGAACAAGTATAAAATAAATAAACAAGGGTGTTTTCAATTTTGAGTTATATTGCATTTACAGAACTTTTAAATATAATAAACATAATCAAAAGTACCTCTTGTGTAAATCTAAAATAAGTTTATATGGAGAAAAAATAATATCAGGAAGTGCAAAAGTACTAACCACACCCTCAGCAATCACGGTATCTTTCTTCAATTCTCTGGGACGCATGTGTCCTCCAGACCTTTCACCTGGTATGGACTACATGCAAAAAAGACAGCAAGAATTGATATGGTTAACAACTATTTAAACCTAAAAAGTTTACACAGAATGCAGGAAACAGTTTGTTTTAAAATGTTTACTATGCAGGTTGCACATGGAGTTAAATCGTCCCCAGCACTTGTATGGTAGTAGATTTTGCAGTATTCCTCATTTCCCTCCACCCTCTCTCTGTCTCTTTTCATCAATTTGTTTACAATTACGCTATGCCTATGTTGTACTCGCCTCTACTATATCTTTGGATGTCGGTGGGCCAAATAATTTTTGCAGCCTTCATATTTTTTGTCAACTACGCTATCAAAGGCTTTTGTCTTGACTGATACAATTATCAAATGCCTTCATGTATATACAGCCTATTTTGATTCCCCATACAACAACCTTTCCGAAAAGGAATTTAAAAAAAAGTATAATTCTTTTATGATAGGACATATTCTTTCAGCTGTAAAGAAGCAGTAATGCCAGGCTTATACAACATAATAATTCCTCCATCACACTATTATACAAAAACAACTATCTATAACCGTTAATAATAAAAAAAAAATAAAAAACAGTCATCAAAATTTAATATGAAATAACAGGAAAATAACACTCAATGAACACAAGTAACAAAAAGAAAGTAATACTTAGTTAATACAAGCAGACATGCAATCTGATACCTCTTGCAAAGGTGACAGAGTAATCATAAAATAATAATAAAAAAAAAAGAATACCTGTTCTGGGTGTATTGTATAAAGAAACCATTTAAATGATTTGCATTTAAGTCGCTGTCTCAGTTGATGTCTTTCAGTCACATCACCGAAATCCAAATCCTCTACTTTTCCTTTCATCACATCATAGTAGTGTTTCTAAATGATAGACGTTGACATAAGATAAACAAAAAACAACAAAAAAAAAAACAAATATGGGGATCATTTGTTCTTTTTTGGCTTTATCAAAACCTACTTAAATTGTGACTTTAAGACAAACTGATTAGCTTAAATATACTTGCACACTTTGATAAACCAAAATAAACAAGACAAGCTATGAGTATGACCTACAAAGAAAAAACAAATAAAAAACATACTCTTTCCATGCCTCATAAACCCTTGCCGTTTCACTTTTTATGTCTTTCAGATAAAAAATGTTTTTACATATAAACTAAAAAAAATGTAATTACAATTACGATTATGTAAACTCAGACTCAATAAAAACCTATTTATCATAAAAAATAATTGGACAAATTGAGTGATGTCAACTGGATCATTATTTATTTACTGGAAATCCCTTGCAAAGTTTTATAGCATAATATTGAACACCAAAATTGCAAAAGATAACCCTGTAGCAGAATTTAACGGATCTATGATCTGCCTACTTTTTTTTTTTTTTTCACTGAAAATCTTCATGGGATGAGGGAAATGAAAATCTTTACATTAACCGGAAATTGGATCACAGTAAGTCATGTAATTGGGAAGCTTTATTCAAACATCTATTTATTAAGGGCATTGCAACAGTGGTGAATCAGAACAGAAAATCAATCTCTTCTAGGGTTTAAACGAACAGCTTCTCTTTATATTTATACACTAAAAAGAAACAATTTGTAACTTTCTTCTATCTTGACCCTGAGAACAAAAATAAACCAGAGGCAGAGCAATTTTAGGTTGAAGTTTGCTAGAGAAAAATACAAAGCTTATATAGGGCTGATGTTGGGCGTAAAACCAACTCAGCCAGAGGAAAAGAAGGTTCCCATTCAAATACTTTGATCTCAACAATCCCTATCTACTGCTCTCACCTTGTACTCATCAAGCCAAACTTCAGCCACTCTTGCCGTGTTGTGCACAGTGGTGTCCTTGCCACTAGGTGAGCTGTATGGCCTAAACTTGCGATAGACATGTCCAACATGAGAGCAGGGCACAATCTCTAAGCGTCCACCACACTGCCAGATCTGACAATAAAACAGATGGTTGAAGATTTTGAAAAATTTATTTCGGCAATCACAAAATTGTTTTCAAACTTATTATGGAGCACACAAATTCTTTGGGTTTTTTTTATATTTAGCAACCAAAAAAATTTAATTCAATTAGTTGATGCAACTGTCCACAAGACTGCGTCTTCTTTTCATGCTTGGTTTTTTTAATTGTTGCCAACTCAGCTATCTAATAACAAGACTAAAGACTCTTGCTTCATCGAAATGCTTTCTCATACATATGCATGATCAGTGAGCTCTCTATGTAATTAAAAACATAGAGGCAAACAGGGTAAATCAGGCAGAAGTCAGATTTTTTACCTTTTAATTTATTTGTAAAGTGTTTAGAAGCATTCAATTGACTTCAAGAGTTTTAAAAAGTTATGACTCTATCATTTCAAGAATCAGAACAAAAAAAGCCAATAAATAGTAAATTTCCCATATAACTTATATCAGTGACCAGCCTAATTCGCCCCGGTTGCCTCACAGTATTTTAAGAAATAAAAAACAACAATGTGGCAAAGGCGAGAATTATCAAGCCTCAATTAGTATCTTGGGTGCTATACTTACCCGAAAAGATATTTCTACATTTTCTCCACCCCATATGTCCATACCAGCATCATATTCTCCAAGCTCATAAAAGTATTCTCTGTCCATTGCAAAAAGACCACCAGGCATTGTTGGTGACCTAAAACAAAGAAAACAAAAAAACATGGTTTTGTATACATTTATAAGGAATGATCCTGTGCCACATTAGATGATTGGAATTTAAAAGGGAATTTTTTTTTTTAATCAGAACCCCACTATCTTCTTCAAATAACTTTAGTAAAATATTAAATTAGTTTAGGGTATTGGCAACTCACTGAAAAACAAAACATGCAAGTAATAACAAAACATGTGGAGTAAAAATGTGAATCTGATATTCAAACTTAAAAATCTAGGCTTTAAGATTCATGATTGTGGCAAAAATTTTTGTAATATTAAAAGGAATTCTCATGTGAATGAATAAAAGAAAAATTACATGAATGGGTCTGCAGTGGCTTCAACATGCTGCTCTGTTTCTTTTGGTAGTTGTTCCCAATTGTGGAGTAATGACCATGTAAATCCACCTCTCACCAGTTTTGCTGCAGTAAATTTGAAAGTATCGGGCTCAATGGTAAGAACCACTGGCACAGTAACAGTTTTTCTGTCCTTGGCTACTCTGTCCAGTAAAGGTTCAAGCCACATCTCAACAGGCTCTATATGACTATCCAGAAAGACCAAAACCTGAGTGGGACAAAAGTTGTTCAGGCATGACCAACATATGATAATAGTAAAATGAATTTTTTTTTTTTTTTAAAAAATTCTTAATTTCAAATGCTATAAAAAAAAA
>RQTK01000158.1:263604-302135 GCA_003991915.1 Elysia chlorotica | reverse complement strand
ATATAAAAAAAAGTCAATTAGAAGTAAATGAAAAAAAAATGAAGCGTTTGTATAAAGATTGTTCCACTTTTACTTTTAGCACCATCATTCCTTAGTTAGACTATACCAGGAACTACATTTTCATAAATCCAAATAAAATAATAACGATCTAACATAGAAACAGTTTTTAGAATGGGGAGTAATTGGCAGCAAAATAAATGGATAAAGAGAAAGATGTTACCTCTCCTGTTGCATGCTTAGCCGCTGCCATCCGTGCTCGAATCAGCCCAAACGCTTTTTGCTTCTTACAAGTTTCACCTTGGGCAGATTGGTTCTTATATATTCATCTAGTTGTATGCCAAGCTCCTCTGTTGAATTTATGAGAAATGTAAAACAAAGTCAGAATAATGGGGGTTGTTTCATACTTATATTCAATAGCCACTTGAAACTGTTCATTTTGTATCCTAATGGAAAGAAGTTTAGCATTTATAAAAGTTTCATATGTATTCCAAATTCTTTTTTTAATGCCATTCCATACATTTTATTCAAAGGTACCACAAATAATGAGTTTTCAGGGCGATAAAGACTTACCATAGGAAGAACTATCATCAAATAGAATAATTTCTTTCAGCAGGTGACTAGGGGTTTGATGCAAAATACTATGAATACTACGCAGTAAAGTTGACCAAGCTTCATTGAAGAAACACATAACAATGCTGGCTGTAGGTAAATCTTGGGCATATTTCTTTGACTTGCACCTGTAGAGATAAACAAAATAATCAGTGCATGGCAAGTCACGTCATGTCTGTTTCTTTTCGTTCTTCAATATTATCAAAAGCTGGACACTACATTGGGCATTACATTTACCTTACCAAACACAACAGTCATATAAAAGAAGGCTTTCTTTCTTTAAAAAAAACTTAAAAAGACGCACATGCTACTCAATTTCAATCAACAAAAAATTATTGTAATGCAACTAAGCGCATATGATTTAAGGTATCTTTTATCTTTCACTTTTTGTTTAAATTATCATCCTATAGATATTACTGTTGAAAATGTATTGAAAGTCTTATATCCCTATCTTGCTCAGCATGGGAAGTTATAAATTATTACATCTTTCTTTTAGTAAAAAACAGTTATCATCTCTTTCCATCCCTTTAAAAAAATGTTTGCACAATTCTATGAAGCCTTAAAAATCATTTTTTAATAAATGCCTCACACTGGGTTTCTTGTATCTGGAACTTTTCTGAGTAACCCAATTTTGTTGCTCACAAATTCATTGAATCCATGGCGCTTGAAACCTTTAAAGAAAAAAAATTTTTAATTTGTTAATACATTTTTAATGCGTTTAAAAAATCTCCCATGCCTTTGCATTATTGATTTGGGGAGATCAGTAGTATTCAAACAAACTCAAGACAGAGAGTGAATATCATTAGGACAAAGTTAAGATAAAGAGATGATTAGTATTCAAATAAAGTCAAACTTAAGAAATTGGTACATTGTGTGTGTATTTTTTCGATGAAGTTGAGATAAAGAGAATGATATTATCTGTATGAAGTTAAGATAGAGAAATCAGCATTAATTACTGGGACAAAGTATGGTATGAATTTCCTCTCTTAAAAAGTAGGGGGCAGTGATGATGCCATGAAATTTCATATCTTTCATGATTTTTTGTATCCTTTTGCCAACCAGCTATTTCACCCCAGATGCATTTAGTTTTAGATACCTAATTGGAAGTCATATATATCTGAAATGTTATATTACAAGTTTTTTGGTCTTGGTTTTTGTAACGAGTTGTAATGAGACTAGTGAAGATGTACTGAGCGTACGGTTAGATAAAAGAATAGAAAGTGAATGGGTAAGACCAAGTCGAGTTAAATTCCAGTTTCACTTTCACTTTAGAAGGAAAGTTTCTTTGGAGAATCAAATAGTGCCCTGTAACCGCACTGATGCCCGGCGTATTACAAAAAATATGCATGTATCGAGAATGGCTCGGAATTGAATTTATCACTTTCAACCTCTTGGCCATACATATCTAAAGTTAAGAAAAAAAAATGGGGTGGGAAATCTGACAAAAGACAACAATCAACATGATTTATGCCCCAGATTCCCAGCCCTGATTCTATCAGTAATGTTTCAAAAGATATGAATTTAGCCTTTTTTAGGGAAAACAATTTTAAAAGGGGGGACTTCATGAGCATTGCTGGTAAAATCACTGGTACTCTGTTGAGTTAATCAATGTGACACAGAGACATGGGAAAACCGGAACTTAAGTCTCAACCAGTCTATGCAACCAACCATGACCAACTAGCAACAAGTTTGCTGGAGAGTAAACCCTGGCATACATAACCCCTCCTGTCATGTAGCTGATGTATTCTGATCTAAGGTTGGTGTCGTACGACTACCGGCAAGGACCTTGATCACCAGTTGAACTTGGAGCCCGGAGTGAACAAACATTTACATTTGTACTACTTTCATCCTCTACTTCAAGTTCGACTCTCGCGCGGAGCTTCAGACTCCATACAGGTTTGGCGTGACGAGCGAGTCACTAAAGCGTGATGATCCTTGCCTGTGGTACA
The DNA here is from genome assembly GCA_003991915.1 of Elysia chlorotica. Classification (NCBI taxonomy): domain Eukaryota; kingdom Metazoa; phylum Mollusca; class Gastropoda; family Plakobranchidae; genus Elysia; species Elysia chlorotica. Next base: position 299,577 of record RQTK01000158.1, on the reverse strand, counting down.
ACCATTTATAAGTTGGTCTACTGAGTTGCAGAGTCGAAGGTAGTTCCAAGTTTAGATCATTCTCTTTAGCTCTTTGCAGTCACTGCCGATTTCTAGGGCCGAGTGGAAATGATCTTCACATCCAAGGCCAAGGTCAGGGCGGACCTTTTAAAGGCTAGCTTTCTCACATACTATTATACTACAGCCGCAGACAGATCAGTAATCCAAACAATAGTTACCACCTATCTTGCAGAGTGGGGCAAACATGAGAGACTCATTGCTATGAATATGTAATTATATATCAAGATTAAAAGAGAGTAATCTGTCCAAGGTAAATTTTAGCTGGATCCTGAAAATGGTTTTCCCAGACGAGTTAAAAAACTCTTGAACCTCCAGCATAATAAGTCCAGAGCTCTAACTTCTGAGCTTTTCAATGCCTAAATGTAAGATTTTATGATGTCTCATTGATCTATTGCATTTAAAGGTTCTGTAGTTTAAAGTTTGCTTATTTGTTGACTAGAGACTAAAATCTACTTCATCTACTTCTTTTTGTGGCAGATTCCCTTCCGGGTGAATTTATAACTCTAGCACATATATATGCATTTCTTTGAGCTGAGGGTGAGTGCCAAGACTCCTTCCCAGTCTTTACTGATGACACATTCCTTTCGCATGGGGAGAGTGTTGTGGGAAGCTAGCCTTGTAAACAGGTTCACCCCAATTTTGGCCTTGGGTGTGGAGATCACTTCTACTCAACAGTGCGAGCCGGCAGTTGATAGACTACAAAGAGTTGAAGAGAATGGACCTAAACTTGGAAACGACCTTCGACTCTGCAACTCAGTCTGAAATCAATTTTGTATGGCTGTACCAGAGGCAAAGGTTATCACGCTTTATTGCTAAAGGAGTAAAAACTCAACTTTATCTTTATAGTTCAAATCAATGGACCCCAAAGAATAGATATATTCTACTCATTAAAATTTAGAAATCAAGACTGAGTAGGCTACCTGTTGTTTTTATCTGTTCTTCTTGGTCAGATTGTATCATGCACATCTTGTACAAGGAAATATCTGAATACTCATCTAGATCTAGAGGCGGATATGTTTCTAAATCCAAGTCTGTTTCATTTAAAACATCTGTACTGAGCCCATCTTCCCCTTGATTTAGACTAATGTTGTGAAAAGACTCCAATATGGTACATAGCATGAGAATTGAAATATTTGCTTTCTCAAGCCACTGTCTGTGTATATTTTAAAACAAACAGATAACAAAGCTATGACAAGAGCTTTGCGCACAATACCCATAGTGGATTTGAACTTAAGCTCTAAATCATCTATCAATAGACAACTTGATAGATTTAGTTAAAACGTAGGCAACAGCTCACTTAAGAATCTAGATCTAGATCTAGATTTCTAGAAATCCAGTTTCGTTGATTATAAATTCCATTACTATTGTTGAGAACAAGCCACAGTTAGGCCCGAGATTTCGGATCTAAGCTTAGCTTTAGATTCCCTTCCTAGATCTAGATATAGCCGACAGCCGTGAAAAACGACATAGAGTCTAGATCTAGATCTCGCCCTTTAGAAATACATGTAGTCATGTACTACTAAGCCTATCATTTTGAGATTCCTGAATTCTTAGGGAATTACTAAGCTTAGAGTACCCAGAATATGAAAGCGAAAGTACAAAAAAATTCCAGTTATTAATATGCCTAATATTTCTTTTTTGTGTAAAACACATATTAGGATATACATTCTCATTTGTAAATAAATTATATATTGTAAAAAAAGAATTGGTTAACATGTAATTGCTGTTTATATTTAAAAAAATATGAAAGATAATTTAAACAATATACTTGCATAAAACTTGATAAAAAAAATTATGAAAAAACAATTACACAAATTATAAAAGATGCTTGTATTATTTCGGGCAAGTAAAAAACTAACTGCAAGTGACTGTCATGTTTCTACTATTCTTTCTAGATCTAGATCTAAATCTCTTAGATTTCGAATGTTTATCTAAAAGAAATAATTTAGAATTTTATTATATAGATCTAGATTAAATATTACAGCAGGTATTCGTTTATAAATAGGTCTATCTAGATCTTATGTCTCAACTTTTAAAGGGACTTAGATCCACTCCAGATATGACCAAGATTGATTGTTTTTCTAGATGACTAGATCTAGAGAATCTCACAATTTTTTTTAAACTTCAAGGAAGTGTATTCGCATCTATAGATCTAAACTACGTGTATATATATGTACTAGCTTCTAGATCTTTATATTTTCAAAAGAAATTTTCAGATTTTGATTTCAGAAGTAGACTCAAACTTTACAAGACGGGTAGATTTGGAATCTATCTGTAGTGTAGGCAGTAAAATTAAAATGAATTATTCAATATTTGACATTCTGGGCATTATTGCCGACTTTGATGAAGAACTAACAAGTAAATCTGCTACTGAGAAAAATATGATAACAGCAAAGCATCTTCAGCAAATGGACAGAATAAACTTTACTGTCCCTGAATTTTCAAAAGGTGAAAAAGTTTTTCTCAATTGTCTAGTTAGGCCCCAGTTGGCCTTTTTCCCTCTAAATATCTAAACAATCTATTATAATTGGCAATTTATTATGTAATAAAACATTGGAGGTAATTTTAATCTTAATCTCATAATAATGTGACTTATTTTGAAACAGCACAAAAAATGGCTTAAAGTTTCAGTTCTTAGTTTGCAATATAAAATTTTACTAATGTTACTACTATCTGCTTGTACATATAACAGGGTTGATTTGAATTGTTTGCTTTACGTCCAACATCGGCGGTATTATGTATTGTGGACAAGTCCTAATACTAATATCTGAAAATTTTACGTGATGCCACACCAGAACAGTGGGGGTATACCTGGACTTCCGTCTCAGCCTTTCATATCATACTGACACTAACCCAACCGGTAGGGTCAGGGGACCAAATTGCACATTATAAATTGTTCACTGATTGTTGGGATAATGAGATAACATTGCAGTATGCAAAAAATCATAAAGCTCTTTTAAAAACTCAACAGCGTTGGAGGGTTTTGCGAGCAATGTTCATGAAATCACACTATGTTTTGGGTTTTTCATAAATATCTTTTTAACTAATAAAGATAAATAATCATAAGCCTTATATGTTGTTGTTGTTATTAGTCCAGTGGCCTCTGAGCTTGCGCTCTTTTGCCTAGGGCCATGAAGAAAAAGGCAGCAGTTCTCTGTAGCTGCGCTGAGGTGGAATATAAAACCGTTTGTAGGTCAGGTCTCATAGGGAGGAAATGCTGTCTTTGTTGGCTAAGACTGGGGCATTGGAACAGTGTGTGTTCCACAGTCTCCAAACTGTCATCACACAATGGACAAAGTGGTGTGTGTTCTGCGTTGAATCTGTTCAGGTGAAAGTTGAGGGGGATGTGTTGCGTTCTGAGTCGGAAAATAGCACATTGCTCTTTCCTCTGAAGAAGGTATATAGGATCATGAAGTTTAACTGTATTTTGGTACTTGTACACAATTCTACCGGTTGTCCCCCTTGCCCACTGGTTCATCCATTCTTCTTTAAAATTTTGACGGATAATTCTTTTAGCTGTTTGATAAGTTGTTTTGTTCACGAAATCACACTATGTTTTGGGTTTTTCATATCTTTTTAACCAATAAAGACAAATAATTTTTTTTTTTGTTGCAGATTTGAAAATTTCAGCTTTTTATCTTTCAAATAATGTCTACACTCATCGCTCACATGTGCACGACATGACTGTGCTGACTTAACACTTGAAATCAATCGTTTTTTCAGGTCTGGACTGGTTGAATGTTTCAGAGGAACTGAGCCTGGACAAACACTTGAAGGGCAAGTTGGTTATACTAGACTTCTTCACCTACTGCTGCATTAATTGCATGCACATCCTGCCTGACTTAGAGGCTGTGGAGGAACAGTTTCCCTCTTCTGCTGGCGTGGCAGTGGTTGGAGTTCATTCAGCAAAGTTCCTTAATGAGAAAGTCACTGCCAACATCACCAGTGCTATTCTCAGATATAATATTCAACATCCTGTTGTCAACGATGAAGGTGCAGAGCTATGGCAGGCAAGAATTTTTTTTTAATGCTTATTTTATAATGTCTATATCAAAAAAGTATTCATACAAACACAGATATTTGGAGTTAAAAAGTGGAAAAAGCATACAAATGAAGGTTAATTGTGGAAAGAGCAACCTTACTTCTACATATAAGATTGAGGGTGAAAAAATTGAGTATATTTCCCTCTTAATTGTGTTTAATTTTATACGTTCTGTCTAGAAGAATCAATATACATTGATATATTTTCTATGATAACCTTAATAAATCTTACTTTTATTTTAAAAACCAATTTCAAATATGGCGGTAAATCACTTTATCTTTTTTTTATTATAAATATGCTTCCTGATCTTTCTTTTTTATTTTATTTTTTACTTTCAGGCTCTTGCAGTATCCTGTTGGCCAACTTTGTTATTTGTTGGTCCCAATGGTCAACTTTTATACTCTGTTGCTGGTGAAGGTCATAGAGAGAAAGTTATAGCATTTCTAAAAGTGGCAACAGATCATTATTCAGGAAAGCTCAACAAGAGTGATTTACCAATGAAATTAGAGAAAGATAAAATACCTTCATCAAACCTCAGTTTTCCAGGAAAAGTTGCCATATGGTCATCTAAGCAATGTATAGTGATATCAGACACAGGAAATCACAGAGTTGTAGTCACAGATCTGCAAGGAATTGTAAAGGTAAGGGTTTGAATCAGAAGAGACTGCAAAGTTTAGTCTCTCTTTTAGTTGTCGGCAGGGAAGTTTTTCTGTAGATGTGATTATTTAATGGATTTTCTGGCTTCCCACTGAAGTTAAATAGGTCTAATTTAATTGATAAAATAAAGGTGGAAGGCAAAAATTTATATATATTGTATGCATGTCTCTGAAAGAATTGAAAGTATTGACAAAGTGAGTGAATTGCATCTGCAGAGAACTATGATAATTCCCTGGATACACAACACACTGAATTTTTTATTAATTTGAATATTCTTAATCCTAAAGGACAGGATCCACACACACAAAAAAAATCATTATTTTTCGAAAATTTTGGAACGACGTTGCATCATCTGTGTTATTTTTTCTTTGTCAGTTTTTTTTTTTTTTAATATAATTAATATGCTCATGTTTATCAATGCTAATATTATAAGCATGTTACAGTTGCCATTTTATTTACACGACTTTTTTGCCAAATAATCTTTTAAAATGCTATTTCTTGTGCCTGTATTATTCTCAATTAAAAAAGGAATGTTGAGTTGTCCATTGCTTAATATGATAGGGCCTCATTTGTGATTTAAATTTTTTTAATGTGTCATCAAATATTAAAAAAAATAATAATAATGTATGAAAATGGACAGTATAAAAAAATTATAAGTGGACATGTATTTTCTTTAAATCGCATTACTAATGACTTATCTTTAATTGTTTTTTTCATATAATTAATTTCTTTCTCTCTGTTTTTGTTTTGTGTTGTTATGTTTGTACAGCATGTTATTGGAACTGCACAGTCTGGCTTTCAAGATGGAGATTCTGATCATGCAAAGTTTTCATCACCACAGGGAGTTGCCTGTGATAATAATAGTATATATGTTGCTGATACGGGCAATCATGCCATAAGGCAAATAGTTTTTGAAGCTAATCAGACAAAAGTAACAACATTGGCAGGAACTGGTCATCAGGGAACAGACAAGATTGGAGGCAAAACTTACACAAGTCAAGAATTGGCTTCCCCGTGGGACCTTGTGCTGTCTAAAACTCCTGATGGTAAGTTTGAAAAGTTTTATTATGAGTCAAGGGAATGTATTTAAAATTAATCTGATTTTATAGAAATTTGTCTTTCCGTCAATGCAGACGTTCAATTTAGTATAACAAGATAATTTAATTGTGAGTTTCAGAGAAACCAGATCTTGCTTTTTGCATGGTTATGTCAACCTTTGTTTGAGCCAGTTTCTGTTTCTGTTGAAATTAAGCATGGGGCCAGGCTCTGAATTTTTTGTTATTTTCTTTTTGTTGCTGTCACTTTTCCATTTGTTTGTGTCAAAGATTGCTCTGTAATGAAATTGTTTCTTCCACATACCTGATCTGGTACCAGCATGTACTCTAACCTGGACACTGCTTTGCAATAAATATGCATTGCGATTGACAAAATTACTTTTACCAACATATCCCTTAATTTGACATAGATATTAGCAAGATACATTTTGCAGATTAGGTCTTTTATAGTGCAGATTTTCATACTTAATAATTGAAAATTAGTCGTGCTTATTGAAATAAGGAATATTTTTTTTATGGGAAACTGGAGCTTAGAAAAAAGGAGAAGAAAAAAAAAACTTAGATAGCTTTTTCACCCTCCATGGTTAGTGTTATACAAAAATAAGTTCTAGTCTCAGTGACATTTCAATACTTAATTGTTTATAGATAAAAAAAAAAAAATAATGTTGTCTTTGATGAAGCTTGAAACTCCTGTAAATATTTTGTTCATCAATGGTGGCCAAGATTACAATTTTATCCTAATTTTGTTTGCTCTTTAATTTCATAGGGAACACAGATGTATTACTTATTGCAATGGCTGGAAGTCACCAGATATGGGTATATTTTCTCGCTGATGGACATTGGTACAAGAATGTGTAAGTATATCTCAATATTCTAAATTTTAAAAAGTCAAATTAGCTGAAAGTTTTCAATTTTTTTCCGTTCTTCTGTGCTTGTAATCCAAAACCAAGTTAGATATTTCAAACTGTAATAATTATTGGTTATGCGAACAAATATTGTTCTATTTGAAAGTAATTTTTGTGGGAAAAATAAAAACTTATCTCCTTTAGCTTTAAAAAAGTAGTGTTTAATTATTTTTAGTTTTATGTACAACAATTTTCTGATATGTTCAACAACATTTAACAAGTTTTTTTTTGGTTTATTTGAATTATTAAGTCTACATTCAATTAGCATTTTTTCTTTCTTTTTTTTTTAATGTAATGCATTGAATTTCTGATTTTCTGTTTGCAAAATGGTATTATTTTTTTTTAAGAGCGCACTCAGCTGGTACCTGTATCCGTTTTGCTGGAAGTGGCTTGGAGGAAAACAGAAACAATGCCTACCCAGAGAAAGCTAGCTTTGCACAGCCTTCAGGCTTAGCCCTATCGCCAAAGATGTCTCGAAATACACTTTATATAGCTGACAGTGAAAGCTCATCTGTGCGATCAATCTCACTTGATAACTGCAAAGTCTCTAATATTGCTGGTGGAGAAAGGGATCCTTCAGTGAGTTTGTGATAGAATATAACCTCCAAAACTTTATTCAGATTGCAATGGATGGATTTTCAAAATATTCAATCAATAAGGGCATATGTAAAAGCAAAAATCAGGAAATCTCTATATGTCTCAAATTGCAGAGTGCCAAACTTTTAAATTGGCTATTTTAAAATAGGATGCATGATTGCTATTTTTGTATACTTGACTGAGAACATTGTTGACGATAAGTATATATCCTTTGACCTGGGAAGTTCTGGTTGTCAACTCACTCTCCAGAATTTCTATACTTGAGTTGAATATTTCATTTTTATGTCTCTTAGAAATAAAATAATTCAGGCAATAAGATTTTGGTACATGCTTGGGAAGTTTTCTGCCTTAATGCTTTGCTATATATAACTTGCATGCAAAAAGAAGTATCTTTTAAGTTTTCATTAATTTTATTATCTAATCCTGAGTAATCATATAATCATATGATCATTAAACAAATTAAATGAAACTCCATTAGTTTATGGAATAATTTTTGTATGACTTTTCCATTTTTTTAAATGAAGCATATTTTTCAACAGAATTTATTTGCCTTTGGTGACAAAGATGGCAAAGGCTATGATGCTAAGCTTCAGCACCCATTAGGTGTCACTCTCCTAGGAGACAATCTAATTGTAGCTGACTCCTACAACCATAAGGTAAAAAGCTACTACGTTTCTTTTTGCTTTGGGTTGTTTCCATGAAGTACCGTCATGTTTTATTTCTTTTATTTGAAATTTATTGAATGATCAGCAGGTTTCTCATGAGGATGTGCATTGTGCATTTTTCTCTACATTGCATGCATGTGTATGTGAAGTTTTCATAAGCATAGGATCAGTCTATTTTGTGTGATTTTTAATTCTGTAAATGGTAAAAAGTGAAAGCATTTCAGCAACATTTTTATGTCATAAGTACAGGCCTTTTTTTTGCCATTGCTATTTCCCTTTCAATGTGAATAATCCGGAATAAAATTTCTCAGTAGCTAAATATGCATTGCCATGATTTTATTTTCTGTTGTCTTTATATATCAAAGCTTTCTCTCTCTCTCTCTCTCTCTCTCTCTCTCTCTCTCTCTCTCTCTCTCTCTCTCTTTTTTTTTATTTGAGCTTGTTACCTGTTTTGGGTTTGTTTTTGTTTTTTCTTTCTCCTTTTATTTTGTAGCAGTTTTAATCACAGATATATACTTCATCTAAAATTGTTATTACATCATTTTGTGGAATGAAGACAGCCAAGTTTATTTTTTGAAAGGTATAGGAAATAATTTTGAATTTATTTCAAGTCTATTGGATGAATAAGGACAACACGCTTTTCTCTTCATGTGAGAGATGCTTAAACCTTGTTTTAAAAATTTTCATCCTATAGATAAAATGTGTTGATCTAAACACTGGCGTGTGTGAAACACTAGCTGGAACAGGCAGTCCTGGTGTTACAGTCAATCAAGGTGACCTCAAACTCTGTCAGTTTAATGAGCCAGGAGGACTTTCCAGTGATGCAGATAAAAAGCTCATCTACATAGCAGATACAAATAACCATGCAATCAAAGTCTTAGACCTTGAAAAGAAATCATTGTACCAGGTATTTATTTACTGTCTGTGCAAGTTGTTTTTACTTCTGCTTATGGGATTTTTTGTAAGTGTCACCAAACACATGGTAACGTTAAGATAGTAGTTGAAATTACTCAAAAGATCATAATGTTATGAAAAATAATTCAAGCATCGCTTAGTTCCCAGCGGGTTAATGTTTTCATTTCTCTGTGGCATGAAATTTGTAAGTAAATAAACATTATCTCATAGAGAGATAAAAAAAAGTATACACATTGTCTGTACACTCAGCACTTTAATCACACTTTAATAAACACATAAGTCAGATATGAGAGTTTGAAAATATGAAAATATGCATTATTCCATTGATTTTATTCAGACCATATGCTCTAATATTTTTTTTATCTGTGCAAAAGGTTAGGTATGGAAAAACTTAAAATATATTTTCTCCCTAAGTAAATAATGTATGGATTAATATTATATTTCATTTCAGTTTCCTGTTGTCTTTTCAGTCGAAAAGGATGTTAGTGTAATTGTTAGAAAGCCTGCTTCAAAAGTAAGTAAATGTTTTTTGTTTTTATTTTAACTCTTATTAATTGCATCAATTTTTTTTAGTATTCCTTTAATAGAGATAAATTACATCAAATGTGTTTTTTTTACATTTATTTATGTTTTCTTATGACCATTGTATGTGCCATTTAAAAAAAATATACGCAAATAATTTTAGATTAAGTGTATCCTAATCTGTGTTGAAGGTGAAAACAATGCTTTTATTTCTTCAAATAGTTTGGTTGTTTTATTTTTACGTAAAAGCAAATGAAAGTACTGTTTTAAATATCACTGCAATCATAACTTTGAATTAAGGTGGAGGCAGAAACAGCATCTAGTCTTCCAGACGCCACTGTCAAGATCTCTGACCTGGAGCTGCCACTGCATGTACCTGTTTGTCTCCCAGATGGGCATCACCTTAACACTGATGCTCCAAACAGTTGGAAGCTCTTTTCTTTTGGTAAGTAGCATCATTTTGACACTGGGTCACCAGGATGTTATATTTTAGAGATATGCTACTTTTGAAATTAGCATATCAATGTGTTTGGTAGATTAGTGTATTTCTATTTGTTAAAATTAAAATGCTCCCATAGGTTTTAATTTAGCTTAAAAAAGAGTAGTAGAATTAATCAGCTACAAGCACAAGGACAATAATTTTGTTTCTTTAAGCAAAAATTTCCATATGCATGAGTGAAACAAGTCGCTACAGGTGCAAATACATTTTTGTTAAGTTTGGAATGATACATTTTAATTTTAGCCCAGAAGTGATAAGTATAATTATGACCAAATGTTTTCAGTTTTTTATTGATGACAGTAAACTTTGACTTCTTATGAGACACTAGTTGTTTACTAGATGTAGTTGTCAACTGATTTGTTCTTTCTCTTTTACTACAAGTAGTTGTCTGATAATCTACTCTAGAAAATAATCATTAAATGGTAAATCTTCTTTTTTTTAAAAATACAAACAGATGAGTCAGGTCTCAAGTTCATAGACTTGTTACCGTCTTGTGATAGAAAAGGAGAGCTGAAGACAATGTCCAAAGATAAGACATCTTCAACTCATCAAGTATGCCTGCACTTGAAGTGGCCATGTGATATAACGCCTGGTTCATTTACTTTGGGATTGAAGCTCCAGATATTTCTATGCTTGGATGAAGGAGGTGTCTGCCTCCCACCAAAAGCCTTACATTTCAAACAAATTGTAAATTTTGTTTCTTGATCTATGATAATAATTTAATGTGCCTTACTATGTTGCAATGTATAATGCAAGATAAAACTATAGATGTATCACAAGCCTAAAAGATTCAAATTTTCTATATATTTTTACACAATATGCCTGGATGGATAAAAGCATGTAAATTTTCTTCAAAAAGGAAGAAAAATATTTTTCTCTAAGTGTATACATCTTGTGTTATTTCATACCAAAATGTGAGCATTTGAACTTATCTGAATTCCTGTTCCTGCTCCTTTGCAGTTATTGATGAGTTCTAGATCTAATTAAATCCACATATGTGCTGAAGTTGTGCAAATTATGCAGACTTTCTTCAGACGACATAGGTCAAGCTTACTGTGCACAATGGTTATGGGCATTTTGCAACAAAATGTTATTGCATTAGCACCACCATCGAGTTATTTCAGTGCCTTAAGTTTATGATAAGTACTTTTTAAAACTATTTTAATTAACTTTACACATGCTGGCTACACAATTGATATGATTATGAATGACATTTAATTCTTTTGAAACATCTGTGTTGATCTCAAGCACTGTTTTTAAGAAGCCTTTTGTGGCCATATAATTATGCAAATAATATGAATCTGCCTGATTGCTTAACTACTATGACTTTATTGCACCTATTACTTCCCTAAATTTTAAAACATTCAACTTGCTTTAGAAATTTTATAGAAATTTTCCGTTTTATTCCTTGGTAAATAAATTTACCAATTGAAAATTTATATTAGAGTATCAGCATTTTCTTTGATATTATACATTAATCTTTAAAAAAAAAACGTTTTAATTGAAATTGTTTTGTTAAATTTCTAAGATGGGCAGAGTTCCTGAAATTTTCAGAATACTGAGCAGATTTCGTGTCATGCTAAATTAAGCAAAAATGTTAAGTGATGGGCATATTGACTAGACCAATAAAGGGCAAAATCTTATAAGATATTGAAAATTCCCTTTGTGTTAAAGGCTCTTTTCCACTTTTCATTTTATATTGTATTAATGTAGACCTCACCTTTTATAGTATAAATCTCAATAGACCTTATTTTTTTTGGTCTAAATGCACCACATAGTAAAAATGACCTGCAGCTTAAATGCCCAACTTGATGCCCGTTTTTATTTTCTGAAAAGAAAAAAAAAATGTTATGCTTGGTGCTTCCTTACCATAACTTTTACACCACTTCTAGTGGTGCATGTTGCTTCTTTATATATTGCTTAAAATCTTTTGGAAGTAGGTATTTTTTATGTTTTAATATCTTAGTTTTTAATTTTAAGACTTTTAACCTTTACTGTGATTGTGAAATTAGACACTCTGTAAAAAATGTTCGTTTTTAACACATACACAGTAATATCAGTTTATTACTTACTCAAAAGGTTGTCAAATATTTACTTTTAAGCTATCTTTTATTAAATCTATTGTTGTTGTTTTTTTTTTTTTTACATCTTTTCTTATCTCAATCTTATTTTTAATTATGTCTTAAATATTTGAAAAATTGTTTAGCTTTTATATGCATCATCAATTCCAAGAGGAAAAAATGTATTAAATGCAAATTTTCTAACTCTCCAATTCTCTTTCTGTTTCTACTTTTCTTAAATCCTATTCATGTACATACCGATTACCATCATAGAAAGACTGCTCTTTACTTTCTGAATCATTGCCTGTTACTGCTTTGTTACCATTCGTCATCATGTATGAACTTGATGAAGTCCTTGACATTAATTCTACATTTAAGCTTTTTTATTCAAACGAGGAACTGCAAATTCCTATTATTGTTATTGTTTCAGCTACGAAAAAAAAAAACCCAAAAAAACCCCAACATATCAGATATAACTTTCTGAACAAATTAAAATAAACTTCTTAAAAACGTGTATGCAGGCATAAAAAATTTGAAAAGTCATAAGTTCATAAATTCAACAATTAATCACACAGAAATCTGAAGGGTTTTCGTTGTTGTTGTTGTTGTTTGTTTAATTTATTGTTTTTTGTTTGTTGTTGTAGTTGTTTTGTTTTTGTTGTTTGTTATATTTGTGTTGTTTTTTTGTGTTGTTGTGGGGTTTTTTTAGTTGTTTTTTTTTTTGTTGTTGCAAAGAAGGATAGTGAATAGACGGTGCCATTAAAAAGAAGATATTAAATAATCGAAGCAAAATCGCTGCACAGGCGATTCATTCGTTATATAATACAATGTATATTATATTGTAAGTCTCTTTTTAGTGGCCTTAACATACTTCTGTGGCTAATCTATTGTTCTTAGTGCCACAGTAGAAGGGATCAGAAGCTAAAGCATCACACCTCTGCTTGAAAACAAATTAATGTCACTTTGTAGTTCGGTGGACTCGATATGCAATGCAGTACTCAAACAAGACGTAAATTGAAATATTAAAACCATGTTCTGAGATACTGAGATCAACCTTTTCGATGGACTAGGTATAAATATGGATAGAACCATCTGCTACTAGATGGGTGCACAAACAATCAGCCCGAGGTATTACACCGCATTGATGCAAAAACACACTCTCTCTCTGTCTCTCTCTCTTTCTTTCTCTGTCTGTCTTTTTTTCTCTCTATGTCTGTGTGTCTCTCTTTCTCTCTCTCTCTCTCTCTCTCTCTCTCTCTCTCTCTCTCTCTCTCTCTCTCTCTCTCTCTCTCTCTCTCTCTCTCTCTCTCTCTCTCTCTCTCTCTCTCTCTCTCTCTCTCTCTCTCTCTCTCTCTCTCCTTCTCCCCGCGCTTAGAAGCAGGCACTGAGTAAACACAACAATGAGTCATTTAGGATGATTGTGATACCGCCAGCAATCATAGCCTACCGCCTAGTTCAAAAAAGTAATATGACCATTTTGATTGGTCTAGGATCCATGGTTAAAGGTGCAGCAACTTCAATTCATTACTATTGTTTTGAAATAAATAATACTTAGATAGTCTCAGGATCCAATTATTAATTAATAAATGTGATTAGCCAAATGTTCGATTAATAAACAGGAAGACGATGGGTTTACTAAATCCTGGCCTATAAGTTGAAACTCCAGTCACCATAATAAAGAAAGTCCGCTACTCGGGTTTTAGATTTTGCCATTGGTCCATCTCGACAATGTATGCAGTGTTCGTATGAGAGCAGAAAGACAATGTTGTAGACAACTTTAGGTGCTGCGACAAGGAGACAAGGGGTAGAATGCACAAACATGACGTAGCTTACGTCTCGTCGTAAGCCTTCCTATTCTTATATTGTTACGACTAGACGTAAGCTACGTCTTGTTTGTGCCATTCTACCCAAGGTCTCCTACCAAAAGTTCTGCCTCAGCCGGCCTCGTTAGACGGACACCGACCAAACCAGTAAGGGACGGAATTTGTGTCCGATCGAAGGTTTCTCGCCGGGGACCTTCCGATTGGAAAAACCAAGTCAAGTAGTTGTACTAATTTAAGCAATATCGCAATCCCTATTTCAGTTCATGGTAAAAAAAAAAAAAAAAAAAAAAAAAAAAAAAAAAAAAAAAAAAAGCACTGTGCTCTGACATTTTATGATGACAAAAAGAATGAGGCATACATTTGAAATAATTAAATTTACTTTACTCTTGTAAAAGGATTGTGTTTCAACAAACACAGAGTAGCGAGGGTGGAGGGTTGGGGGTTAGTAGACATGGCTTGCACTCACAGCTAGTCGAAATTCCCTCATTCTGATGTAATCTGCTAATTCGTAAGCCTATAAATTTGCATTTTATCATATTCATCATTTATATGAATTTGCAAATAAAACGAAAAACGTCATTCACTGAAACATATAAAGGCATTTGAATCACACTATTTCTTTTTATAGAAATGTACTCTACTTTTATGGAGATGAATGTTTTTGTTTTTTACTTATCTTTGAAAATTTTCTTTCGAATTTGGAATGTCTGTATTGTAATTTGTATAGTTTTAACAGCAACTGGTCAATACATTATTCTGCTCTTCTTAATTCCGTATCTGTTTGTGTGAGAGTTTGGTCATTCAAACTCTATAGGAAGGTGATTTTAATAATTGATAATATTAGTTTTAGATATCGAAAAAAAAGAACAAAAAAAAAATCATTATGAAAAACGCCAACAGAAACAAAAACAATTTATTATTTCATGTTCAAAAAGAGGAAAAGCAACTTTCAAAGTGAGTAGTTTTATTTAATTTCTGCGCAAGGTTTACATAATCCATTACATGGCTTGAAAGACATGAGATTTGCTCTGTTTGAAGCATAGACCATAAACATATTGTTAAAATTTATTGTAACAGCATTAAATGAAATTTCCCATTTCTCTGCTATTTCTGGTCTTTTGACTTTAAAGACATGCAGTAATCTATATTTAGATAAATATAACATGAATGTAAAATATAAATGAGATAACTAGAAATTCCACTCTGTTTTAGTAACGATGTGATTAACCACGAAATGTATAATAAATAACAACAACAAAAAAGAGATGTATCTCTGTAAAGTTTTCTCACAATTGGCATCCGCTATCAAACGGAACAATTTTCAAATCTTTTACGGACGTTGCTAGCCCTTTTTTGTTTCTTTTAAACCACAAGGACCTTTTAGCTTTTATCGATAGTTTAAGAGCACATTGCATTCATGAGATTGGTTTGACCGCTGCTGTGTTTTACAGAGTCCTTTTTTGTATGCTTTAAAAGTGTTAATATAGTTAATGTTTTTTTCTTTCTCATCTTTATAGTCGCAATTAAACTTTTTTGACACTTTAAATGTCCAAAGATAGTGAAAGATTTCTTCTCTACTTTATAACTAAACTAATCTGCAATTTAGTTATACATTTTGTTGTTCAACTATTCATGCTCATCCAGTCTAATTTAGTCAATGTTAATATAAAGGAAACTATTTTAAGGTTAGTGCCCATGAAAAAAAATACTGCAATTGAGGTTTCAATTTATTTCAGTTAAAGTAGTTATGCAACATCTTACACAATGTCCTTCTACAGACATATATTCATATGGGAATGAGGTACAGATAACCCATTTTAAGGCATATTCAGTAAAATTCAGTAAAATGAAGTGCTTATGCCACTATTGACACTTATCTCATACAAAGAGACGTTTCTGAAACATTCAAGACTATTCAGAGTGTCGTTATGTGCATACATTGCATCTCACAAAATTACGTTTCAAACGTTGTGGTTCAATTATTTCCTGCAGGAACAAAATGTCCTTATGTCGTAGAATGAGGCAACAGTTATGTTGTATGCTTATTTTACATAATTTTGACAAATTGATGTACCGTATTAAAAAGAGGACAACTTTTGATTCTACATTATTATACCTTATGTTGATTCAAATGCCTTGTTTAATAATCACATTAATTTAGCTCAAAAGCAAAATAATGTTTTTCATGAGATTATCCGCAAAATCCAACTTACTTTTCAAGTAATAAATTTTGTAGCCTTTTAATTTATCAATTCCAAACTTAAATAATAAAAAAAATTAATAAAAAAATTATAAGAAGATCTCTCATTGCTAGTGTGTATTTTTAAAGACTCATAATTATGGTTTAAAAAAAATAAGATTTTTGTTTCTAAGTAAGCAATTTTCGCAGATTTTTTTAATTTGTCTATTCCCTGCATAGTGGTCCTAGAAACAACGTTTAATAAAGGGAGAAAATATTTTTTTTTGGATTTAATTAATCCTAAGTGTCAGGTGCTAGTGATATAAATAGACAGGGTTGTATTTCAAATGTACAAAGCCGCACATGTGCAAATATAAGATTTTTTGTGATAGTGTATTGTTGATGCAATATTTACGGTGCTCTTAAAGTGAGTCTACAAGTTGATTGTATGATGTTCAATCAATGATAGACCAACCCTACTAAGTAACGTGAATTACCTGATTAAAACACTAAAACAAACTTTTTCCTAAATGGCTGTGGTAAGTCGAATGATTTTTAAGTACTACCAGATAATTACGTTCTAGTTTACTTATACATGTTTTTTGGGACCAGAAAAGTTGAGTGACACATACATAAATGCCAACTAAAGCTTAATTACTTTCATATTCCTAGGTGATTTGTACTGCTACCGGTACTTAAAATCAAGTAATTCACTATCGTCGTTGCTAAAGCCTAAAACTTATTAACAAAGTGCGCAAACTTTGAGTTTTCATCAACAGCACATTCACAGCCAACTCGTAAGGGATGCATTGTCAGCTCCCACAAGTCAGTTATGACTTCCTTTCCATCTAGGTAAACCTTCATGCATTTTCCTGGAACTCGTTTAAGGATGTTGATGTGGAAAAATTGCTCACTGCAAACTCCCGCAGGAACTGATGTTCCACCTATTGAAGAGAAGGAAAAAAAAGCATGTATTCATTCATAATTATGTGTTTAATACAAAATTTACGGGATTCTCTATAGAGTGATAGATTAAGTCATATTATTGTCGTAGGCCTACTTTGTATTGCTAATACATATACAGTGCATAAAGATAATAATGTTCCGAGTTGTGTGGCCATATCGTAAAATACATATTAACTTCTTTGCCAAGAGTAATAATGATTGCCAAATATCATTATTTTTTCATGTTGCTGAACACGTCATTGTACATGATACAAATACATGGAGCTATACAAACTTTCAGAACACTGCAAGATACGGTGTCTGTGTTGACATATTAATGTATACTTATAACATAACGAATTATCCGTTTACATAAAAGATTTGTACTGAATACATAGTCAATCATAGCAAAAAGAAATCGAATGCTTTGAGGATATGCAACACTGGGCCTCCCATAATTAGATTTATATAAATACATTTTTAACGGTAAGATGTATAACTTACCTTGACTTGGCTGGTAAAGACAACCTTGTTTTGACGGTGTTTGAATAGGTAGGGGTGAAAAAAGGTCATGTTGGCAAACCTTCTCTGTGATATAGCGAGGGAAGAAATTTTCATTCAGCACCGTTGTTTGGACACAGGTTGAACAGAGATTCAATAAGTTTCCCCCGCCAATTCTCTCCCCTTGGCTCTGGCATGTTACGTCGCTGGTTCCTGAAGAAAAGAAAGTTTAAAAAGAAAACGAAATTTAAATAATTAATAAGACCAATACTTTATTGCCAAATAATGGAAATCGTCTTCCCTCTTTAAACAACAAGGAAAAAAAATGATGATAATTTCATGCTTCTATACACCAACATATCTGGATGAATTAAATGAAAGGTACAGACTAGATGCTTAAAGGCAAATGAATATGGGGTAGATTGTTGGAATTAGGAGATTCTGAAAAGCAATCCTTACATTATTTACTTTACATTGTGTGTCCCGTGCACCAAAGTGCTCAAGGCTAAAATCCCATGCAGAATGTACATGGCCTATGATACCAAAATAAACTAAAAAGATTGAGATTTAAAGACGTTTCATGCCACAAATAAATAAAAAGCATTCAATAGCCTTTTCGTATTCTAACTATTATATCATCGGAGATACTGAAATTTACTGAATTGAATAAAAACGGACAAATGAAGCAGTTCAACAACAAAATGAATGAGTACCTATTATACTCCTGCGTTTTCTCCTTTTGGTTGGGATGGCCTTCTCCAATTTTTCGATGTTTTCTTCACACTGGATAACGTCTATGTTTGCCTCGTCGAGAAGCTGTTCTAGAATAGTCACTCTATTCTCCAGAAAGTTGGTAACGCGGCGCACCATTGTCTCTGCGTCATCTGTAGTGTCTTCCGAGGGCGTCGCAGGGAAAGTGTGGTTAGGTCTTGACTGTATGTTTTCATACATCGTGTAGCTTTGTACATACGAATTCAAAAGAACCAGAGACTGGTTTGCTGTCCTCATTGGAGAATTATCAGATGTGGAGGATGAATTGGAAGTATCTGTAGCATTTTCCACCGTCGTATTGATCAATGAATATATTGTTCTCAAATGAGATATTGCACTTTTTATGTTTTTATACACAATTTTTGAAGAAGTAAAATCAATGTCTTTCTGGATATTTCTAATAAGATCGCTGTAATCTTTAGGTTGTTTACTTACGTTTAGCAAAGCTTGATAAAAATTATGGATCTTTTCATTTATTATATGGTAATCAGTAATATTAGTAGCAAAATCTTTGCTTGTGTCAATTTCAGTCAATAGGCTTTGCCAACCTTTGGATTTCAAATTCTCAATACTGTTAGTCCATGATGGCAGGCTTGTTTGGTTTGAAAATATAGATGTAATATAGCTTTCTTCATAAACAGAAAATAAATGTTTGAATAGCGCATCTGTTAGTGTAATTATCTCATTTGTGATTGCTGGGATATTGTCATTCCAGTTTCTCTTTAAGGAGGAAAGCATTTGCTGGTTCAGCTGAAGAGAAATTTCCATTAGAAGCTTGCTCAGCCTGTCTTGTTCCTGGGAATCATTTACAAAAGTCCAACATGAGATCATTTAAAAAAAAAAACATTTATTGTTTTTGTTTATATTACATTGATGGCAAACGACAATTTATTCAATCCTTAATTGCCAAAGGCACAGGCGTGTCTCTCGTGTGCCTATATATGCAGCAAGGCTGTTTATCATTTGCAATCGCCGCCTTCCTCTGCGCTGTCTTCCATCTAAGTTTCATGTAGGTAGTGATAAGGTGTTTTTAGCCTTCCCTTCTCGTTGTGTGGTCAGAGAACGTTGTTTATCTCTTTCTATTTCCATAATCATATTTCATAATCTGACTTGATTTTGCATTTTCAACCAAAGCATGTTTTAACTGTCTCAAAATATTTTAGCCTGAAACTTTTCATTCTCTAATAACATAAGTATAGTACTAAAGAGAAAAAAGATAACAAGTGATTTACCACAGGGCTAGCTGAGCTATGGTCGTCGTTGTTGAGGTCAGTTGAAGGTGTTACCGTTGGATCCTTCATCACCATGGTGTGTTTGATATCGCTACCTCCCATGAGTTTTAGGATACTCTGCATATGCTGAACGCCCAAGCTTGTGTTGTGATCTCCAGGGCACGGTACATCACGATCGATGGGTTGATCAGCGTAACACACAACTCCTAGATTGGTTTTGGACATCACAATTAGATTAATATTGCACTCGAGCTTTTAAACATACGAACGATGATTTTAGAAATAAATAGTTAATGTATTTTACCACCAGCAAATTGAAATTAGCAGCATTGTTCCAACGAAGCCTTGGAACGCAACAAACACCAATTTATATTGTTTATCGTTTATCGAAAGCAGTGTATATTTGGAATCTATGCAACAACCCGTAAACAAAACAAATTGCTGCATGTAACATCAAACCATTTTGAAAGCTGCGAATAGCTTTATGTGAACATTCCATATGGAAAGAGATTGTGCTCATCAAATTATTTGAAAGATCGGTTAATGACTGAGTTAAGCTTGTTTATAAAGGGCTTAAATACAATATATGGTTCAAAACTAATTATATGATTCACAAAATAATCTGCATTTTTCTTAGGGTTACTGGGAAATTTATCGTCTTTTACTTTGTATAAAGAGGGGCACCTGTGTTAACTGCTTCACAGCTGTACGGAAATGTAGGCTCTCAATTAAATCTTTAATACATTCCACACTTTTCCGATCCAGCAGCCACTTGAACCTGCGCCCTTCGACATACACACATTATTTACGATACTTATAAAAACAGCAATCTTTGACTCACTTGGCTGAGAGTTCAAGATTCCAACAACTTGTGAGGATGGCTGGCTGTTACCAGCATTGTTTCCCGTTTGAGAAGAAGAGATCGTTGGTGGCACCATCAGGTTCAGATGGACATTGTCTGATGAGCGAATAGTAGGTGGCACTATGAACTGATTGGCCGTCGAGCGTTTCACTATAGAGTCAAAGATGCTGGTTGTGGGCTTCATGTCTGTGGGTACTGGAGATGGGATGAGCACTTTGGGGGTAGTTCTGTCACTCAGCTTGGGAGGAACAATGATGTCGCCTTTAGTGGTAGAAAGAAAATGAATTCAAGTCGTTACAAATGAAGTGTAAAGAGAGCCTGAAAATATGGCACAATGAAAAGAATTAATTTTAGAAAAAGATATAATTTCGCAAAGAATCAGCAACTACTTGAACAGCAATGCTAACAAGGCTTAACTATGTTCAAGTTAGCAAAAAGTTAATTAATGAAACACATTTAAAAAATCTATATGGGAAAGTTTTGTATTTAAACACCCAGCAGGCTGAAACATCTCTAAAAATGGAACGGCTTAAAAGAAAGATTTAGTTTGCATCGGTATTGTTGCCTTACATGATAATTATATACAACTCATTGCTGTATTATTCGCCGTTGCGAACAGAATCCTCATTAAAAACCTAGAAGACGTTTAATTATATGAGAACATCGCATTCTCTGACTAAAATTTAATATCACCATATAAAACATAAAAAATTGGCTTCATTTTAATTAGTTTATACACAGTTGAAGCAATAGCGGTGGGAAAGAAGATACAAAGGGATCGAGCGGTAGAGCAAGTGAGAGACAGACAGAGAGGGAGAGAGAGCGAGAGAGAGAGAGAGAGAGAGAGAGAGAGAGAAAGAGAGGGAAAGAGAGTGAAGCGGAATGGGAGTCGTGATAAATCATTTCATTAAAAAATTACTGAAAGCCAACTTACTTGAAAGAAACGCCGAAGTAAAGCTGACTTTTCCAATGAAATATAGAATGACAATGAGAAATATCTTGGAGTCTTGTACATTCATTGCTTAAGGGTCTCTGGAAAAAAGAGATTAAGTTAAGGTGCAATATATGCGCTAAATAAAGGTAACCAGATTTCAAAAAGTAGTTGTAATTTTACTTTGGTTATATTTTCAGCAAAAATAATTTTTAGGCAGACAGTTGAAACGTTGTACACATGCCTGTTGAATTAAACTATTTTAAAATTGACAGCAGAATTTATGACAGACAAATCCTCATTAAAAAAAAAAGATTTGATATCCTTTTAACCTGTAAACCCGCTCTTTATAAAAATTAAAGAGGAAAGTTTCGCTCCCTACTGGTTGGATCGGTGACAGTTTAATGTGACCAGTTGAGACAGGAGTCATGGTATCCCCGCCCTGTCTCGTGTGTGGCAGCACATAATATTGTCAGACGTCAGTCTTGCGGCCCGTCCCTAGAGCCTATATAGTGCTGATATTGGACGTTAAACCAACTCAACTACAACAACTACGAGTGTGAGAGTGTTGTAACTGTTTTCATTTTTCAATAATATTTGTGTTCAATCTATTGGGGAAAATAACAAGCAGTGCTTGAGTTTAATGTAAATTCAAGTCCGTCTTTAGTATTGAAGTAACTATCGATCAGTCAATTTTATATAAAAGTCATTACTTATTACATCTTTTATAAATACCTGATGTTGTATTTGAATATATTATTGATATTGTTTTTGAATATACAGGCAAAATAAAACCTGATGTTGTATTTGAATACATTATTGATATTGTTTTTGAATATACAGGCAAAATAATTCTCGAAACATAAAATTTCCTAAAATGAAATTTAAGATTCTTAAAAGAACATAAACATTTTAATTCTTGGTTATGGTTTTTTTCCCATGACACGAAGTTGATTATTCCATTCAAATATCGTCAGATAAATATTTCGAATAATTCTCAAGCTAAAAAGGTGTATTAAAATCATACACCACGAAGTCAAAAATTAAATCATACATAACTAAGTTATTAATTTTTTTTAAAGCAGTATGAACCGATGCTGATACAAAGAACAGCTTCATTACACTGTCTTACCTGTTACAAATAGAACACTAAAATTGTCTAAAATAAAAACCTCACAAAATGCTAGTTTCGTTAATTTCTCAGACTACACTTTTACTTTGTCTATCACTACCTAGAATGCAATGTGTCTTCCCGACGATGCAAACCTTGCTTACAAACAGCTAGTGCCATGAGAGAGCTTTTATAAGTCACCAGTTTAAATCCGTCCACCATCCGTCCACCCACTATTTCCGTACATCATTAATGTCAACAAATTTGAGAGACAAACGTTGTCTAGGTTTCACTTCCATTAACTGCAGATTCTGATTTGATATCGCAAGGCGGAAGGTCCTGATCAAATAGTAGTTATCCTTCATCTTTCCTGCATTCTATAGCGCCGAGATTATCTGATTTTGCACCGAAATAAAAAGAGGCTCGATTATGATCCAGATAACATAAAATAAAAAGTCAGGAAAAAAATAGGTATTGAATTGACGTCAACGCATTTTTTCCTTTTCTCCGAACGATGATGACATTTTGTTTAAACAAAAGCCTGTTACATCGTAAATAATAATAATAATAATATCTTTATATATAATTTTTGATCGATTGTTTATGGGAAGAATGTTGAAGCAAAACAAAGACAAAAAAAATTAATTTTGAAAAAAATCAACAACTTTATTTTGTTAAATGATGTCTTTATATTTTAATTGATACATCAAATCGAAATGGAATATGTCTGCAAAGTAATATTTTTTGCATCTTTTTTAAGCATTCGACGTTATTTTCTACTCTTTCTGGCTGATCATTACAGACAACTTGACAACAATCTATTTTTCTATTATCTATTGGTCTTATGAAAAAGATACACTTTGTAATAAAAAGCTTTGCTTCTATGAATCGTAATACAAGTAATGAATGATAATCCTTCATGTCGCCAACTTTTCTATTATATATTGGCATTAGGATAATTATAATTATACATTGCATTAAAAAAAATTTTCTTCTATGAATCGTGACACAAGTAATGATAATCATTCATGTCGCCAACTTTCAAAAAGCCTTTTGTACAAAAAGCTAAGAAAGAAAGTAGGAGAAAGTAAGAGGGAAATTCAAAGAGACTTACCAACTGCCGTTGGTTTTACATATTTCCTTTGTGGATTTAGACTAAATAGATCCGATCTGTAGGTTAAACGGATTTTTATACTCAGGATTTAAACCTACTGCAAATAAAACCATACTGCTTGGACAGGCAACCCCCAGCAAAGTTTAGCGCTAAGTGTTAGATTGCGAGGAGGTTTATTTCTTCGCTTATAATGTGTCCCCAGCAACGTTTTACAGAAGACTGAAAAGTTCCTTAATTTCCAGCACCCCGGTGTCCTTATTATCGAGCTAAAGGTCAAATCAGGTTATAGGCGACTTAATTTCCTAGTCCGTGAAAATTTTGACCAATCATTAGTCAACGCAATCATCACACTCTCACGTTCTCCTGATACTTTCTTCTAGTTTCAGCGCTACCGAGACACATGGCGGTTTCTTATCGATTTCTAATCAATACCTTTGACAGACTCTATCAGCTGGTGAACCCATGCCCACTGAGTTCAATTCCGACCACAGAAACGGCTGCCAGATCTCTGCAAGTTTTATTGCGCTGCGTGTGTGTGTGCGTGTGTGTGTGTGTATGGGGATACAATGTGTTTGAGAAGTCATTCATTTTGGTGCTCGTAAGTATAGTTATGTAACGAGTTTTGTGAGAAGAGGTACAGGCGAAGGCAGACAGACAGGCAGATAATAGCAGGTATGGACTATGGACTTTCACATTTATAAGCAAATAAAGAGAGAGAAAAATATAGACACACTGAAACGCTTTCGTGGAAGGAATAGAGAAAGTGGTGGTGGTGGGCGCAATGGATACTTTTAAGGACGATTTTATAAATTAATTTCAAATCGTTATTATCTTTTACCAACAACCCCCTGTGGGCTTTAAAAAAAAACAAAGAACATGTTGCTCTATCCTTATGAAGAATGTATTATCAGATCTAAAGTATTTCCCCACGGTAGTGTTATTTATTTTAAGAAACAATTCTAAGCAACAATTCATCATCTGTCTTAAAACCCATGGCATTAATTTTATTTTAAGTATAATTCCACGATAAGTTTCTGGGCGTCTAGCCTGTGCCTAACACTTTTTTTTTAAAAATATAAATAAGTATACAACAAACACTTATTTGTATTCTTAAGTATGGTTCACCCCATATCTCAAAATATAAAGTTCTAATTTTTAATGTGCTCTGTTCAACCGATAGATAAAACCACACTGCTTGACATGCAACCCCTAGCAAAGTTTAGGAGTTACTTCGTGATAGTTCCTTAGATATCACCACACGATGGTCAGTGCGGTGACCTCCATCTTTCTTTACGCCTCTACAGATTTCTTAGTTTTACCCGAGAATAAAAATATACTGAAACACACCGGTATAGAGTACAGTGGGCGCTTTTTAAAAAGAATTGCACATTACTGTTCTTGACAAATAACCAGTTTTTAAATTGTCGTTCTTACAGCCTTAACGGCACAATACTGTGAACAATGCGAAAAATAAAAGATAAAGTGTTTGACATTTAATTATTTAATCTCTTGACACTCGAGGAAAGATGCGTAGATAGGCCCTATACATGTATTTTTAATTCCTCCGATAGTGTTTTTAAAAATTCTTTGAATAGTACACATACTAATTTAAAGTTTCGAGGTTTAAGATATCTCTTAACTTTGCTTTGCTTTACTTAGTTACAGTATGAGAGATATTGTTTTGTATGGAAATAGAGGTACTAAAGTGCAGATAGATACAGGGTGAAGCTAAAATTAAATTTATATAACAATAAAACCAATAGATAAGTATGAAAGTAAGAACATTTTAGCCGTTGAGTTATTGCGGTGAGTGTTTTTTTTTAACTGAACTTTACCACGCATTTGACACGCATTTGACAGGGCTGTTAATAATATAGATGCGTTTTTTAAATGTCAAAAAAATTCAATGGACAGTTTCTTCTTCTTTCTTGTTAACCCTAATGGGCATAGAATATGGGTATAAATTTTAACCAGGGCTTTTAAAAGAGAACGCGAACTAGACATACATTTGCAGTGAGAGTCAAAGGGAGGTTATACCAATGAGCTTTTAGACAGTTGGGCATATTGAATTGTTGCCATGTCAGCTGGGTTTGGTTGAAAAATACTCTCTAGGTATTATTCTTTCAAAACATAGAAATCATCTACACAGAATAAAATCTGCCGACTATTATTATTATTTTAAGAAGTGCTCGTGAATGATGTATGCTATTTCTTTTTATAGCGTATA
Organism: Elysia chlorotica; assembly: GCA_003991915.1. Taxonomy (NCBI): domain Eukaryota; kingdom Metazoa; phylum Mollusca; class Gastropoda; family Plakobranchidae; genus Elysia; species Elysia chlorotica. Next base: position 273,904 of record RQTK01000158.1, on the reverse strand, counting down.
CTTTTCTATAGCATTCTGGTTTTTCTCTTCGATACCATTTTTATCAAGTTGAAATGGCGTGTCTATACGTTCTTGTGTTGGGGTCCTTTGTGTTCAAATTTTTTTGGCCTACTTTTTATTTGGTTAATGTTTTTACATGACCATTAAAACAGGATCAGACCGACGCAGAGTGGCTGTTACAATGTTTCCAGAAACGAGACCACAAATATCGATCCCTTTTCCCCAGCGCAAAAATAACCATGGACTCATTGTCTGCTAGGCAAGGTTCCAATGTTAATATATCATCATCCCTACTGGTTGGGTCAGAGTCAGTATAATGAGACCAATCGAGTCCCAAATATACTGTGCTAAGATCACAGCGCCGTAGTTGACTTATGGAGACTTAGGAGACGTCAATCTATAAGAAATCTTCGGTTTCTCGAACCAAAGACTTGTTTCTCCTTCGGTCCACAAAGAGACATTATTAAAAGGATATGGATAAATTAAAATATAGCATTTGGTATTCCCCAAGGCCATATACAGCTATCTAGGAAAATTATTACAACAAAAGAGTAAACAATCACACTGTTTAATGAGAGTACACTTTTTTAAAGGGTGACAGTGAACAATGAAATATTATATACGAAGGATGTTTGTTTATCGTGGACTAAAATGAAGCGGAAGCATTGTCAGTCTAGAACTTTGTTTGCCATGGTTCATTTCAACCAAATCCAACAAAATCAATATTGGGTATATCAAGTTTGCAGAAAACACAACAGAATTTACTTGATTAAAAAGTAGGCCACCTGTAATTATTTTTAGCATTGCTGAGATGTTCTATAGGAACTATGCTTCACGATCGAGAGCATATTATAATAATTATTGTTAAATATTTGTATGAAATTGATCTTTTGGTCGTGAGCTCGATAAGAACTTAGAAATATTTCAGCTAACAGCGAACGAGTTTTCGGTACTGTTATCAGAGTGGGAATCCATACAAATTAAAAGAGTTTACTTTGCATTAGCACTTAGTTATCTTAAGAGGATCTACATAATTATTAGAAACTTTGGACTAAGTCCGTGACTATGTGTGGGTGTAGATCTCCCACTCTCTAGCAGCCAATGTTACCCGGTTGTACATAATACTTTTCAAAACCACATTACTTCGCATTGATGAGTTTGTATTACCATTCTTTTTTCGAATTACGATTACTTAGCTTTTTAGACTTTTTTTTAGTGCACGGTGTAGGTATTTTTATAATAGTATATTATAACTTTTAAATGTGTCCGTTTTTCTTACACATTTTTTAGTCAAAGTATAAAAATAACCAATTTTGTTAATTTGTCCATTTGACCTACCACTTTCTCTCTCTATCTGTCTTTCCGTTTAGCTGAACATAATATGAATATTTATTTATGTTGTCTATTTATCGGTTCATTTATCTATTTATCTAACCCTCTAGCTGTTACTCTTTTAATCTATCTATTTACCCAGCCATTTATATTGCCCGTTTCCTTTCTCTTTCCATTTTCCTTTTTCCATCTATTCTGATTTATCTATGTTTCTTTTTGTAATAAAACTCATTTATTTCAATTAATTGCATTACATTCACTATTGTTTTTGTAAATATAAAGTATTTAAATTACTCTTTGTGAGGGCGAACAAAAAATGGTTGATTATATTATTGCCAAACAAGCTCTATGGAGAGGGAGAGAGAGAGAGAGAGAGAGAGAGAGAGAGAGAGAGAGAGAGAGAGAGAGCGGGCCTACCTTCAAACAAAACCATAGACAGACAGAGATATGGATGTACTGATAGATTAGAGGACAATTTGGCTAACAGTAATTGATTTTAATTTTCTACTCTAAACATATCTGCTGCCCATCTGGTCCAACCATTATAATTCAATATTATGTATGACATTTGAATCATTCCTTAGTCCGATCTATAGAATACTTAAAGGATGCGATAAAAAGTTTTATTTCCGAAATCAAACATTTTAACGCATCAAAGTCAAAGTACCTGTATAAAGTAAAATTGACAAAGCGGTAAACAAATTCAGTTTTATCTTTAAATTTTGTAAGAGTCCTATTCTGGAAATTCTGCCAAAATGTCATACTTACAATATTTCCATTAATCCTCCCCTTTGGTTTGTTTCTTTGACTGAACTTTGGTGCCATTTCCTTTTGCCTCGTAGAGAATTATAATCATTGTTACTATTGGCGGATTTTCCTCCAGTAGATTAATCTTTCCTCTTTCTACTATAATGACTTAGAAGAGTCTTTGAGGTCGTTCCTTCCCCCGCACGCGCCAGTGCCAAATTTAGGGCGGAGGCCGGAAGCTACACCCCTTTAAGACTCTTTGTAAAATTATGAATCCTAGGACAACAATCATAAGGGAGTGAGCGCCCCCCCCCCCCCCCCCACAACCCCAGCGGGAACGAGCAGCCCCACCGCACAGCACGCCCCCCCCCCCCCCCCCCCAACGTGAAGTGGGCACCGAGCCCTCTGAACCCTAAATCCGGCACTGACACGCGCGAGAAGTGCTTTGCAATGTATGAGATCGCTCATTGACCTGCTGTGTTAGACGTATTGATTTGAATACTGTCGCTATTGGGGGTTATTGAACGTTAGCGTTAATCTTCGGCAATCGTTATTCGCAAAATGTGAATCGCTCTCCTAGTTTAATGTCTAGGTCTCAATATTATTATGATCCCATATAGCGATATGAACCCAGAGCGGAATACCTGGAACTTGGCATATCACAATGTATATTAATTAAATAGTTCAGAACCCAAGAAATTCGTGGGCATTGTGGGATGAGCAAAGCTGAAGGATTACGGATCGATTTGAACTGTCCTAGTTCAAAATTATGTTTCTTCAGAATTCATTTCTTTTAAATTTAAAAATGTTTTCGCAAAAAGACACCTATCTGTGAGAAACGCTTATAAGACATCATTGTAAACATTTTTTTTGTGTTCTCGTTTTTTTCTCGTTTGATTGCTGTTTCTAATCTTTTGTTTGAAATGTTGTCATAAGAAAATATACCCACATGCTCTTAGTTGTACTTACAGATCAGCGAGTTTCTTAAAGTACGATTAATTTTATCCTCTGACTTATTACACCAAACACTATAAGGAAACTCACATTATACTGACACCGACACAACCAGTAGGGAACGCAAAAGCCAGGATTCGAACTCGGGACCTTTTGCGTCAGAAGCCGATGTTCTACCCCTGGACCACCGCGTCCCCCAAATGTCGGACTGCTAAGAGTTTTCCTCTCAATTTTCAGCTCAATATGCTCAGATGAGAAAAATGGAAATTGTTTGTATAACCTAAAAATTATGCCCAAAATTCTATGAAACTTATCTAATGCGTCGCACATTTTTGTAGAGTTGTCTGCCTTCCGCTAAAAAGCCTTTACCATAACGATTTTGGGCTTATCTCCATTATAATAAGATACCAACTTAACCCGTAAAAAAAAGCGTCAACTTCCCGTGTAATAGGCGCGTGCGCTACCATAGAATCATTTCGCCCCCGTGGGTGTCATAGGGGGGTGCGGTGGTCCAGGGGTAGAACATCGGCTTCCGACGCAAAAGGTCCCGAGTTCGAATCCTGGCTGTTGCGTTCCCTACTGGTTGGGTCGGCGTCAGTATAATGTGACCGGCTGAGACAGGAGTCATTGACCGGCTGAGACGGAGTCATAGGAGTCATGGTATCCTCGCCCTGTTTCGTGTGTGGCAGCACATAAAATTGTCAGACATCCGTCTTGGGGCCCGTCCACAATATGACCTATATAGTGCTTCTGTTGGACGTTAAACCAACCCAACCCCCAACCCCCCGTGGGTGTCATAAATATTAGTAATGCTTAGTTAGTGGCCCGTAATTCTCTCTATGTTTATCCTTAAGTATTAATTTCTTTCATAGCGGACCAAGCCTCATTTTCGCGCTCTAGATTTAGCGACCCCTTCGTTATGAATTCGCCTTTGTGTGCTTGCCCTATGTTTGTGCGGATACTCTAAGGAATAAAAAAAAAATGATAAACTTAAATTTCATGACAATACAACAGTTGTATCTAAGCCTGGCAATGTAATGTGCAGTTTTGATCCCATGGGATATTTTAATGGAAGTAAAATAAGTCTAAATAAATTTATTCTGCGGCATAACATTGTCACCGCTTTTAAGCCACGGAGACGGCGATCACTTTTTTTTTCTTCAAGACAAATACAGTGGCTAAACTGATAACATAATTTTAAAGAATTGCCAGAGATGCTTAGAAATTTATCTTGTTGTCAACTTTGCTTCATAACACAGAGGTGTGTTACGTGTTCTTTTCAGTCATGCTCTATTTTCTACTAATTACCTTACTTGGGAAATACTGCCTTAGACTAGGATCATGTGCAAAGTCTGACTGCCTAATAGGATCAATACAGTCTAGACTTTGAGTTTTTAAAGAAATAGTCGGGAAGAAATTAGAATATTTAATTTAGTTTGGGAGAAATTAGAATATTTAATTTTTTATTGAATCTGTTTAACAATTATTATATTTGACTTCTGCGAGAGAAACATAAAAATACTTTACATTAGAAAATTTAAAGTCATATCAAAGTAATTTAGTTCGGCATTGATTTAAATGCCGAGCTAAATAGTAACTATCTATTGAAAGTAATTTGAAAGTCATATGACCTTTGTTTTGTTTTATTTGTTCTTTAACCTTGTTGTTTGAAAATATAGTACCAACTTTCGTTTTTTCATTATTTTACTTTGTTGTCTGATATCAAAGCCTTCAGCATTTAGAGTCGAAAACTTGTTCTTCGGTTCTTCTTTCTTTGCCGTTAGAGAGCCAGATATTTGTTGAGATCGTATCGAAAAATGTAATAGGTCTCTGAAAACATGCCCCTGCCTTTTTTATTTCTCCCGGTTTCAAATGACCCATTGCATGGTGGTCTCCAATTTGCAGAGATTTTAGCCTTTCAATTCCGTTATTATTTCAGAAACCAGTTCTATAATTTTTACTCCGGCGCTTGTAAGTAGTTGTTTCATACTGTTACTTAGTGGTCTTAATTTAGTGTTGTCTTTATGTTTTTTAACGTGTTTACCAGACAATATCATTAAAAGTGGCAAGTTGCGTTACATTGTGCGTGTTTCTGATAAATTGGTCAATTGATTTCAATCAATATATTATCCATTTAAAGAATTGTTAATCTAGCTTAATAAATTCTCCAGTTAAAAAACAAAACAGGCAAAAAAGTTTGAACTTAATCTTTATTTTTTTTACTTAAGAATATTACATAATTCTATATTCACAATAAGGCATCAACTGTAAGGCAAACCCCTCAAAATCACTGTGAAATGCATTAAACATTAGAGGTAAAAATGGATACAGCACCTTTTTATATAATTTCATGATTACGTCTAATGTACATAACCGTGACATTAAATTATTTGCTTATAGTAATTTTTTTATAATTAGGCTTCTATGGCACAGTCTTACAAGACAAACCAAATTTTGTGTCGGAAGATTAAGTGCGTGTTGTATAATCATGTAATACACGCTAACGAACATTTTTACCATAGAATACATACATACTAATTATAAAATAAAATGTAATGCACTGTGACTTCAATGTGTTACAGCTAGTCATCTTCGTCACTGTCAATCTGGATGTTGTACTTCTTCCTCAGTCTCTCAAAGATGTCACCCACAGCTTCCTCTTCATCGTCATCGACGTCAAAGTCTGAGCCAAGCGTAACATCCGGAGACGCTGCCCTGAAGCTTCTCTTGGACGGCGGTCTTTTGCGAACAGCATCTACTGAAATTATTTGATAATTATATGATAAAATTACTCATTTGTTTTAAGCAATGCGTGATCCCAGAATAATGGGATTGTCGTAATTATGGATATAGAAGGCGGATTATCATTATCATCATCATAATCATCATTATCATCATCATCATCATCATCATCATCATCATCATCATCATCATCATCATCATCATCATCATCATCATCATCATCATCATCATCATCATCATCATCATCATCATCATCATCGTCATCATCATCATGTTGGCTTGTCGTTGATTCAGACAAAACATAATTATCAGGTCACGACTGCCAAATGAATTTGGCATAACAGTTTTCTAGACTCTTAGAAAGGCTACCTATAAGAGTTATCTCACAAAACTTTTAAGGCATCAAAACGCGTTAATATATTTTTTTAATGTCACACGAACTTTGTATAAAGTATGTTTATTGTATGTTTTTCGTATGCTGAAATCATGTAACCAGACTATAACGAGCAAAGTGTATTTTTTTTCTTATGCAAAACATTCAAAACGGATCACTTAGTTTTTTCTCTCCACTAAGCTAAGTTAGTGTTTTTGATACACTAACATGACTTACCCTCGACTGGCGCATTTAACAATTTTTCAGCATCTTTGACAACGCTCTTGACATGTTTCTTCTGTTTTACAACGTTTCCTGTAAGATAACAATAAATATCATTAAAACTGATGAGAATGGCGTAAAGAAGTTGAAAAAGAGCTGTAGACGTCTTTTTATTTTGACAAAACTAGATCACTTCTACTTTTAATTTTACTCTTTGGTTATCACAAAGGTGAAAATCAATAAAGAATGAGAATTTATGGGATTGCAATGGAATTTGTTTAAACTCACGTGGTCAGTTTCAATGTTACCGGAAATTGCAACTAACAGAAATAATAGCGCAAAAATAGATTTTTTTAATCTATTGTGCCACATGCAAGACGAGAAAGGTTTTTTAGCTAGCAGTTTTTGTTACATTAATGAAGAATATGCACTGCTTCTTTTCATTCAGTGAAATTTTGTAAAAAGGTTCTATATTCTTGACGTGTTCACTTTAGGAAAGGTGTAAATTGTTTTCTAATTATGCAAGCGTTATATTATTATGTGATGTAATCATCGGGTAAACGAATATTGATCAACAGTCTTGAATATGAAAGTCTAGCAATTCTGTGCTCTAAAAGTCTATTTGAGATCCTTTCAATTTCACTTCTCCTAGGAGCCTATGGTTTCCCAAGAGAAAAAAAGCAAACGCAAACTTTGCAGTGATTTATAGATGCCCAACCGTTCAAACTTATAGATATAATTTATATATACGTGTTTTACTTTCCTTACGGGAAATTAAATGAACCGATCGATTTAAGTTATATAATTTTTATGGTTATGTTAAATATCTTGCAAACAGCAATGTACAAGACAGCAGTGGAAAGATGACTCACTAAAGATAAAAAAGAAACTGGGGAAGGAAATATAATCATTGCGTAAAACGGCTGTACCCACCTTTTCCGTCTTTGGTCTCGATAACGACTGTATCAATGCCCTCCATCTTGGGCATTTTCTGGTGAGGGTTCCAGGTTGGACCTCTGTTGACATCGAACATCTGATGCGCCAGGCCGGAGTTTCCCCGGGGCTTCTTCTTAGCTCCGGCAGCAGCCGCTGTAGATCTACCAGACGAAGTCGTGGCTCGTCTACCAGTCATTCCCTGGTCTGTCACTGAGGCTTTACGTTGGCTTTGTTGCTCTTTGGGCCTTTGTTGGACAGTTTTAGAAGATATGTCATTTGGAGAGCGATTATCAGGCGCATGCTCCTCTCTTTGTGAGTGTGCATTTGTGGTCTTGTCATCTGGAATTGGCTTAACCGAAGACTGTGGGATAGAGGGTAAGGTTTGTACAGTCTGCACACTGTGTTTTCTTTCAGGAGGTTTAGCTTCCTCGAGAACGTGGAGAAGAGCTATTGCCGACGGTTTTGCTGGTATGTGGTCACTAGATTTCTTTGAATCTGAAGGTCCAATAGGAGATGGTTTGCGTTTGCTTTGAGCTTTTTGACGATTGCTTTGGTTAGATGGCCTCGACTTATTCTGAGGACTCGTGGCTTTGAGATCATGGCTGTCTTTTGTATTAGTTTCGTTGGTGACTTTAGATTTGTTTATAAGGTTTTGTACCATGTGTCTCTGAACGCTCGAGGGCACATTCGGATTTTTTTGTTCTAACTTGTCAAGGTTTTTAGCATTCATGTTCCCTGACTTGTCTATTTGAGGTACATCTGTGGTAGACGTCTTTGGCACTGACTGTGTCTTGTCAGATTCCTCTGTGTTTGAAATTGATGGGCTTTCTCCAGACTTTTGTACACTATTTTTGTCTTGGACATTTGTATTTATTTTGTGATATGTGCTGTCGGCTTCTTGTCGGAAGTGTCCTGTGAAAATATACGGTGCGTTGTCTTTTTTATCTTTGGAATTGTCTGGATCAGCGTGAGATTTAGTGTGTGGCAACGAAGGGCCAGTATCTTTCTTACCTCTGTTGATTCCTTTGCCACCGTTATCACTATGAACTTGTTTTGCATCGCTTAAACCGGCTTGATTGCCATTTACTATTTGGCCATTTCCAGCGGCGGATATTTGGTCTTTTATGTTGTCATCTCTCCCAGATTGGTTTTTTGTCTTATGAATGCCATTGTTATTATCTTTGAGCGTTCTTGATGGTTTGTCCCGATTTTCCGCTTCAGATGACCATTTCATTTGATCGTCTCCTTTATCATCAGTACCGTTTTTAATGCCTCTACCGTCACCACCAGCTTTAGCCTCTTTCCCGTATTTTCTATGCCCGGCGTCGTTGTTGTTTGCGACATTTGGTTTAACATTGGTCGATGTTTTCCAAGAAGTTGACTCCCTTGGTGGTTTTTTAATTGGATTCCCGGTATCAAATGGCGGCTTAGTTTCGTCTGCTCTTGGTGTTCTTTCATAGGATTTATACCAAGATTTTTCGTTTTTCTGTCTATTCTTTTGTCTCTCTTCCTCTCTGCCATTCTGGTTAGGTTGATTTTTCTTGTCTGAACTGCGTTGCTGTTCACTACTATCGATGTCTTTTACATTAGGGTGGCTTTTTTTGTCTTTTCTTTTTTGATAAGTTCCCAATGCATTGTCTCCCTTTTCAGAAATATGACCATTCAGATGAGTATCGGGGTTCGGAAGCATTTCTTCACTATTTTCAGCGTTTGTTGTGGATTCTGTCTGTGATCTCGAACCCTTAGAGTCATTCTGATTTGGAATAAAGCCGTCGTCAAAGTCCTCTGGAAGACCGTACTCGTGTCGATTTGCTTGTTCGTGTTCAAGCACTCGGCTGGTGACGTATTGCGTGCGGAACCTGTGGACCTGCTCTTTCCTGAATTTGTCCCGCACATAATTGAGTTGACGTTGTTGTTTCTTGCGATCCTCTACCCGTTTCTTCTCCTCTGCTTTTCTCATCTCTTCCTCTAATTTAGCTTTCTGCTCTTGGGCCAAAGCAAGCTTGTCAAGGAACCATTGTTTGCGCTGGTTTTTGAACGCGTCACTGCCATAAACGGCAGTCATTTTTAAATAGGACCTTGCCTCTCTCTTATTTAACATTCGCTCTTTACTTCGGCCGGGTGAACGGCTGTTGGATCGAGATCGATCCGAGTTTTCTCCATCAGAAGACAGAGGAGAATATCTGCCGTCGTCGGATTCAGCACCACCTTCTACACCATTGAGTCTATCGTGACCGGTGTATGCCATGTAAACTTCTTCTTTTGTAGTGATGGAAGGTTTAAAAGTGAGATCGCTTTCATACTTCCTTAAATTAACCTTAGGCTGAAAGGTGGTAACCACATTCACGCGGTTATCCCAAGCTGGTCTTCGTTTCGTGCCTTTTTCTTCGTCCTCAACGCCGTTCATCTTTCCTTCTCCCCAATCCGATCCCAACGTTCCAGTGTTTTGTGATTTCGACCCAAGCGTCTCTTTACTTCCTTCCCAACTTTCGCGTCTCGGAATTTCTGTCTTCTCTGTATCATCAAAGTAACTTGATATTGGTCCCTTTTTACCAGTTGGCTTCACGTGCTTCCTATTCGGAGGGCGTCCTCTTGGTTTTGTCAGAACAAAGCGATGATGTCCCTGGTTTCCCCCGGAACCACCACTGGCATCAGTGCACTTGGATGGACTGCCGTCTCTTTGGGGTGAGTCAGGGCTTTCGTCGCGGGATAGTCGAGTGGGCGACATGTCGCTGGAATTATAACATAAACTCTCAGTAAAAAAAAACACAAAAAAACGCATATAATGCATAAGTTGCAGGTTAAAAACAATTTCCTTATTCTTTTCCTTTAGTTATTATTTTAAGAGTATTTTTATTCCCACCAAAACTAATACCATCAACAACAACAACAATTGTGATAATAATAATAATAATGATGATTATGATGATGATGATGATGATGATGATGATGATGATGATGATGATGATGATGATGATGATGATGATGATGATG
>RQTK01000158.1:239239-250571 GCA_003991915.1 Elysia chlorotica | reverse complement strand
GTAGTAGTAGTAGTAGTAGTAGTAGTAGTAGTAGTAGTAGTAGTAGTAGTAGTAGTAGTAGTAGTAGTAGTAGTAGTGGTGGTGCTAGTAGTAGTAAGAATAGTAGTAAGAGTAATAATTAGAGTGGTAGCAACCGCAGCAATGGTAGCAGTCTTAGTAGGAATAGTACAATAGGGTATAAGAACAACATATCAAATAATATGAACACGTTTAAATTTTTGCAGGTTTACTACTGTTTATATTGTCGGTTGATTGGTTCATTTAATCATTTATTCGATGCGATTTTGTTTCTGTCCGTAAAGGGTCTTTTCACTTCCAATTCTTATACTCCAGTTCCACTCAGTTCCGCTGCTATCAGAATACGGATCTAATAAGCATGACCTCCTTGATTCATTCTTTTCATTTCAGCACAAAGGTGACTTTCAGGAGACTTTTCCTTATTGGTTTCACTAAAAAGGGAATTTCTCATAAAGCAGAGGGTGATAGTGAAAGTCTTTTCCTCTTTTCTCCCTTTATTGGTTAGCGAAATGTAGGCCCTATAGTTATTGTGATTTTTTTTATTTTATGTTTTTAGCAATGAGATTTTTAGTTTAATTTTATCTTAAGAAACAGTTACTGCTCGATACATAATATGCCTAGAACTTTATTTCTATTCCAAGTCACAAAAAGATAATATGAATGTGTACAGTAAAAGCAATAAAGCACCAAATATTTCTTTAAGTAAAGTCTTATGTTTCTCTTAACAGATCAGGCAGCCTTATATCTGACTATACCATTCAATAGGTGCCCTGAGGGCGTTAAAGAAAACCATTTAATTTAACTTTTGGGCTCACAGCAACGTAACTGATCTCTGCTCATAGAGAGAATTTCACCACTAATTTAACATCTTCTATGTTCCTATGATTGGTGGTTAAAAACGTACATGGATTTAATGAATATAGTATGTCAATTTTTACGAGCTGCTACACAGAGCAAATCGGGGATACTAGGACGTCTGTCTGAAACCTGCCCAAACAATAAAAATTAGGGGACTGAGTCCGAGACCTTCTGATTAGAAGCTGCGCACTATACCGAGGGAGCTATATAGACTTTCCTCCTCTTTCCAGCAGCATTTGAGTTCTTAAATATATTGGCTTCATACAGACCATACATAAAAAATCGCTTGCATTCAACAATATTATTATAATTTACATATTTTAAAATTTGTTTACTTGACATGCACACGGTTGTTAAATCACTATATCTATTTTTTCCGCCCACCGCATAATCTAGACTAGTTTAAACAGACCATGCATGTTCTGGTCTGTGCTTATAGAAAAAGAAGCTGACGTCACATACAAAATGTCGGCATGTAAACTTTGCTACCTCTGGCATTTTTAAATACTTCCGTCTTGAAACTACCGAATATTATTAGGGTGGCCCGCATTGTCTGGCATATCATGAATAACACTTTACCAACATTTAGAAAAATTATCAAATTTTCATGTCTATAAAAATACGAGTGTTTTTAAGGATTAAAAATATAATTGTATTGGAATTTCTAATTTGAATATTTGTGATTTGTTTCTGAAGCCCACTGAAATGACTGAAATTCGTTTGGCCTCGTTAGAAATTATTCCAAACATTTCTCAATACCCACATATAGTGGCGGCTCAATCGCTCTTTTGTATACGGGATATATGACCAAGAAAAGTATTGACTGTATGGAGCCAGTAAGTTTGACCCTTCAAGTGTATAGCACTATTTCATCAGGTCTTGCTCAATACATGGACAACACTATCCTTATTATTCGTATTGAACGCAAAGAGACTGCGAGCATGACGTTGCCCTGTACAAGAGGATTGTACCGGTTATTTCACCTCAAACTTATACTTCCAGTATAGAGATCATTGTTAAGTGCGTGTAAAGATCAAACTTCACAAGAATTCAAATATGTTACTTCACAGCACAGAAATCAACAAGTAAAACTCAGTTTTAGGATCTAAGTTACCATCCCAATCAACTGCCATTGTAGCAAGGTAGTCAACTTATAATCTCGATACATGTACCGCTAATATGGGCTGTGGAAAAAAATGAGGACTCGAGCACTATACGTGTTAGATAAGAACCGTTATTAATATACTCCTTCAACTCCTAGCTTCTATTGTATCCCTTTGAACTTGTTTTAATTTAAAACCATGTAAAATCCATAACTATATAAAATACATAATTGTTTCAAATTACCAAGTAATCATGAATTTTACCCCAGCCTTTGTAAAATCTTAATTGAAACAGAGAGCGTTTAGACAGTAAGGACAAAAAAATACGCGGTTTATTAGTTTTGGAATCAAAGTTGGTTTTTTTGCTAAGGGAACAACAAGCGGATATGCGGAATAATTTCAGAAACCCATCTGCTAAAAAGCTATTAATGCCTAAAAATATTACTTGATTTTAAAAATGCCGTACTCGATAAAGAACCAGTACAATATTTATTTTTGGGCAATACTCGATAAAGGGGTAAAGAGATGTGACACTGCATCCCTAGCGACATTAATTCTCTCTATCTTTAACATCTATTGATGTGCGGTCGATAAACCGCAAACCAATAGTTGTTTAAAAATCACTCAATCTGAGTCATGGAATATGGATCGTCGCAGCTGGGGCCCTCAGCCTTTGTAAACAGGCCCAATATTAATTATGCGATCGATCTCAAACTAGTACTGGGCAAGTAAATATTCTCTGTATTTGTATATGCTTGCCAGACGTCATAATTATGAAGCAAGGCCAAGGTTGGGTAAAAGGAAAAAAAATATTGTTATGTTTTAGTTGTTTAGTCCTATTGTTTATTTTTTAGACTCTCTCTCTCTCTTTCTTTCTCTCTCTCTCTCTCTCTCTCTCTCTCTCTCTCTCTCTCTCTCTCTCTCTCTGTGTAGATCTCTATCTTTGTCTGTCTGTCTGTATGTGTGTATCTCTCTCTTTATCTCCCTCTCTCTCTCTCTCTCTCTTCTCTTGTCTGTGTTGTTTGCTCAACTTCTGTTCTGTATTATCCAGCCATCCCATTATAATTAACCCCCTCCCCCTTTCTATGTGTCTCCCTCTCTGCATCTCCATGTATTTCCCATATCCCTCTTGCTATCTATTTGTCCATCTATCTATCTATCTATCTATCTATCTATCTATCTATCTATCTATCTATCTATCTATCTATCTATCTATCTATCTATCTATCTATCTATCTATCTATCTATCTATCTATCTATCTATCTATCTATCTATATATCTACATATCCCTTCGTAATTTTCAAATGTTGTACACTGCCATTTTGAACTTTCTTATTCGCATTGTCTGTTTTCTTTTTTCTTATTTTAATCCTCATAATAAATTAAAAAAAAATAATTCATTATTAGTTTGAGCGCACTTTGAATGTAGAAACATGAGGGTTTTTTTTAGCCTTACTGATCAGGCTACTAATTGTAGAACGCTTCAAATTCCTTGATTATTTTCTCCAAACTACATCTGCAAGTCTATTATTTTCTCTGAGATGTGCAATTCATTCTTATACTTATCGAAAAAGACCAACGCGTGGAAGTGTGACCTCATAAGTTTGCTCAGGTCTATCCCAACACTTATTGTCTGAGCCAAGATCATATAATGCTTCCTTAGAGTTCTCTAAGCTTATTTCCGCTTGTAAATATTTCCACGATCACCCGCACAGGATAACGACTTCTCCAAACCTTAAAACCTGTGGTCACCAGAAGGCTCTAGACGAGCTCTCTGTGTCTATCGATATTGCTTTAGTCCCTGTGTACATTTTCTCAAGTCTTATTAATGCCTTGGTATATGTGCACCGACAAAGAAAGAGTAAGGGAGAAAGAGCGCGAGAAAGAAAGAGACAGAGAGAGCGAGAGAGAGAGAGAACAAGAGAGAGCGAGAGAGAGAGAGAGAGAACAAGAGATAGCGAGGGAGAGCGAGAGGGAGAGAATGAGAATGTAAGGCATTGGCGGAATAAACATTTGAAGATGTATTAAATTGGAATTTTAAATTGAAATATTCAGTTATGCTCTACTGATATGATATTAGTATGCACACACAAAGAGATAATACATCAATAACAATGATGCGCGAGGTATAAATTCAATTGATTTCTTTAACCCAACCATGTTATTAATTTTTCTTTTGTCCATGCAGAAAATCAAAGGAGTTATATTAAATTTATGCCTTTTGAATCCATTTTTCTAATATTATTAACATATTTTAAAACACCGGCTCTAGCCTTTTGGAGTCAAAAATAAGTGTTGCTTCTCAGGGCACGCACGCAAAACAGAGAAAGAAAGAGAAACAGGAGGAAAAGTAAAATAAGAGAAGCAAGGTGGGAATAAGCTTACAGTATAAAAATAAAATTTAATATTCGCACAGACTTTGCAAGGAAAAAGAAGATTGTTCTACCCTTTGGTTTGCTAGTATACTTTAAAACGATAGATATGAGGATATTGAGAATATCAGAGGAAATCAGTTTGCAACATAGCTTGTTTTGAGCAGCATCAAAAATATAGTATATTTTGCTTTTTGTTTTGTAATTTTGTTTGCTCGAGTTGTGTTTTTTTTTCCCATCATTTTGCTTTTTCAACATATAATGTTACCCACACATATAAAAAATTGTTACAACCACCAATGCACAATTAAACTCTTTCTGTTCTTTTCATGTTGGTATTTGTTGTTGTGAATGGATTTTTTTTTGTTATTATAGTTGTTGTTCTTATTACCTTTGATCTTTACTTTTATTACATGACGATGTTTCATGTCTCACTAATTTCATTCGGCTTGGATTCTTCAAAAATTTGTCCAAATCTGAACTCATTGTCAACAAACTGTCTCGTGCACATTAAATGTTTCTGCTATGTGATTAGGCTTTTATACATTCTCATCGAGCATGTCTTTGGTTTCTTTTGTACACTATATTTCTAGGGGTCGTTAAAATGTACTAAATTCAACCGTTTCCATTTTGCCATATGAAGCAACTGAGTAAAATCCAATTTTCATAATACAACGTTTCTCTGCAACGGATCAAAGACACAATGATCTATCTTGTCTAGTACATCAGTCATATCTGAATGACGGTAGATTCATATAATGCAGATACCTCGTTTCTCAATGGTTTTTTCTCTAGATTTCTCTACTAAGGATAGGGAAAATCGGATTCTGTCTGTTTCTTATAATGATAGCAACCCACACCATTTCTAAAATTAGTGGTGCGCTCTGTTTTTCTCACCATGTTTTACTTTGGTTTATCATGGTACAAAAGAGTGGGGGCTTTATTTTCATATGCATGGTTAAAATTCATTGGTCATTCCCGCGCCTTTATTTACGTTGAACAAATGGAACAAACTTATAGCCCCATAATAATTAGTCTAGTGTGTGTATCCTATGTTCCGTTAACGTATAAGAAAGAAAAATACGTAGCCTATAATTTTCTATGTCGCCTTACTTTTTTTTCTTCTCCTTTGCTAATCTCGAAAATTCATTTTTTGCTAATCCAAAATTTCACATGGATAAAATTAGATTATATATAATATCTTGGATAGTAACTACAACCGTTTTACAAACCTAGGCCCGAGGATGAGGAAAGTTTTAAGGAAAAAAGCCGTAAGTACAACGTCACGGTAGCTTAGGACGGTAAGAGCATCCTTGTATTTACTACCCACAGATTTACCCTGATTTTCGATATCATAGTGTTCACTTAGGTTAAACATCTTTCGCTGTGTAAGATGATTATGAACGTAATTATTAAAGAAGACTTTCGGAAATCTCCGTTGTTCTGGAAAACTAACCTGTGCTTTGTTTTTGCATGTTTTATACATTTACAACGGAGGCGCCAAGCTCGTGATCTATCTTTAGATCTAAGATATATGGCCACCTCTGAGAGTAAAATGCTTTGAACAAGTAAACCATACAGAAAAATAAAGCAACGCTCATCATTATTTTTTATAAAAATTCTATTCGCTAAAATAAACAAAAGAAAATTTACCTTAATACTCAATGTATGTATTATCAAAACTGCGTTCTTTATCTGTATAAATGTAAATAAACCAAAATTGTCCTTTTACCCAGCAAACTCCAATCTACAAGATTCTAAGAGTTTGAATATTTCAAATCAAATAATTATGAGTGCAACATAATAATTTTTTTTAATGTTTTATTTGCCTCTTTATTTCGAAAAAAAATGCAGTGAAGCTGCCTGCATAACGCTTTTTTTGTTTTCTTTTCTTTCTTTTTTTGCGCGATAATCGTGTTAAATTGTTGATTAATTATTTCGCTCGTTAAGAGAATTCAACACTGCTTTTATTTGGCTGGTTAGCTTATTTGAAGTTATTCATGGGCATTTTTTCTGACCGAACTTTGCCAACGATCTGAAGGAAAAAGTCAAATCCCCAACATAAAAGTGTTAGCTTGATAGCGTGACTTGGGCTGTTGTGATTACCGTTACTCTAAAAATTGTGTATGGCATGGACATGTTAACTATAAAAACTGTAAATTCTATTTACAAAGTTCAGCGAAGTCGTCTGTTTTAGTAGTTAGTGTTGTAGACATTAATTGGTGTTCAGATAAATTGCAACACACTATTGTTATGAAGTACGACATTTAAAACAAACGTTAGTTTGATTATAAAGGACAGCCATTGAGACTCGATACTCACCAGTTATAACCAGAGAAGATGCTTGGCAACCTCACGCCTCCACCATTATCCACTGACATGCTTGTGAAATTCACGCGACGGGACATTGTGGTCTAACATGCATTTTAAAGGTCAGTTTGAAGTCATCAAACATCACATTCCGCGCATGAAAGAGCAGTTTGCTGAATCCTTATTTTCCGCAGTGTAGCAATTCAAAAGTTGTAACGTTTTTGGCCTAGATCTAGTTTTCTTTTGATATTTTAGCAAACATTTTTCGTTCTTAAGTATTCCAATATTTAGTGTTTCAAACAAAATTTCCTAGATAACAAAACAGATTAAGCAATTTTTTAAAATCCTATCGGTTTCTTCTACATACAAGGTGTATTCTTAAACAATACAGCAAAAATGCCAAAAGTACATGTCGCAAAACGAGAAAAAAAATATAAAAGAAACCGCTTGTCCTAGAGAATTATAAACACAATGGTGTATCCTTTCAATCTCTTGATGAGAACATAAATCGAAAGTATAAAAGAAAAAGGTTCATTGTTTTGGTGTCTGCTTCTTGACTGTTGGAGATTTGCAAAAGTGTTTAAAGTTTGCCGCGGCGTATTGTATTTCTAAACATAAAAGAACCAAACCCGGTTTTCTATTTCGATCATGTACCGAAGTTACCCAGAGCGTAACGGACGGTCCAGAGAACGCGGGGGCATTGAAATGCGCGAACTAACCCCCCTCTATGCCGCCCATTTGTCTGCGTGAAAGGCCAAAATCCTGTATTGGTCTCTCTTTACAGGTCTGGATCGTGATCCCTACCCAGGGGCTTCGTGGAACAAGCCATCGACGAAACAACGCGAACATTTCTTTTCATGGTTCAGTATTGAACTTGCTGTCTACAGTTTGTTGGCTCTAATATTCCAAAACAATAAAAGCCTACCGAAAAGATTCTTATCAAATGGAAAGGCTGCGTGATTGTGTGTATATAGACAAGAAAATATGAATTTGGGTACCTAAGGGAATAAAGTACCTTCACGTTGAAAAAAGGGTAATGATCGAGGCGTTGTGAAAAGTTTAACCTCAAAATTCGCATGTATAATGACACGTGAAAATCTATAAAGTTGGAACAGAGTCAAACTTTAGGGTTATGATCGTAGTTGAGTCAAACCAAGCTTATCATAAAGAAACGAACACAAACCAGGCTTATCTCGCAAACCCTTTATTATATCTCGTATTCGCTTTTATATTTTTAATAGGTTAGTAAAAAGTCACGCTCGAAATGATTATACATTTTTAAATGCCTGATAGTAATTAGCGTTTCTGTTATAATTATCTTTAACCTTCGGTAAACTTTATATTAATTAGTAATAATATTTTAATACAAAACAGTATAAGAGCAGATATTGTAAGATTTGTCTCAAGACAGCTCAAAATGAAAAAAAAAAACGATTTACTACATTACAATAATGATATCATTGTAATTGAGGAGTGAAAAATTATTCCCATGACACCGTAAATCATATGATCAGGTAATAGTTCTACATCTCACGCGTCACCGAACAACCACGGTTAGATCCATTACTAAGGGTCGATTGATTATCACTCTGATTATATTGATTGGATAATTGGTTAATAAATGGTTGATCAATAAGACCTGCCTCAAGTGGTGGAATTTATCTGCAGATCTTGCAAGCCTTCTCGAATTCTAGAAGAGTTCGGGAATGTGACAAACATGGGACAAGTGGTAACTTTAGGGGTTATCCTGGGTAACTTCTATGATTGATTACCTACCTAAGTTCACGTTATAACTTTTGAATATGGCATCTCATCGAATAAATCAATTTCTTTGTATACGATACAGTTGTGTCTGGCGTTAAAAAAAACGCTCGTAACTCCGAACGGTTCTTTATTACCATCACTTTTTTATTTTGCTCACAATTTCCTTTTGTTGCTGTTTTTTGTTGTTGTTTGTATTATTGTTGTTTTTTATATAACATTTCGCTCTTCCAAATAATAAAATACGAAACTGCTTTTATAAAGCCGGTTTTGATCATAGCATGATTTGAAATCTCAAATAAGTCACAACTTTTAAATATGCACACCTATAGTGGTGACATCATCATCATTACACCTTATGAAAGTAGAACTTTATACTACATTACAATAGACATATTTAAAAAAAAAAACAAGGATTAGTATGTATGCTGCCTTTTTGAAAACGCGTTTTACCTTTTTTACAAGAATATTGAGACAATGTGGCCATTCATATAGTTTCTTCATTGAGATTTTTTTTTTTTTGGCATTATCAAATTCTTCTTTTTTTTTTTTAAAGATACAATCCAGGACGACTAATATGGAGTAGCCTTGTTTTTAAATTGCATCAAGTGTGCAGCGTGCTAAAGAGACAAAAGTGAGGAGGGGAGATAGATGGAGAGAGAGAGCTAGAGAGTTAGAGTAACAGAGAGAGAGGGAGAGAGAGAGAGAAAGAGAGAGAGAGAGGGGGGGGCGGAAAAGATGGAAACATACAGACCACACTTTTGTTAGCTGATTCTGGTGTTCAATAAAATGTAGTGTTTNNTGGTTGGGGGGGGGGGGGGGGGGTGTATAGAGATCACACCGGGTCAGAGGTGAATGTCCATTTTCAGCTAGCTCTAGATATAGCTCGTAAATTGGTGTACATAGATCAACTTTTAAAAATAGAACCTAGATTTTAAGTATATTAGGTTAAACAATCATAGATTCTGCCAAAATTTATATAATGTAGCATGGCCCACGGGATTAAATCGTTAGAAACAGAAGCAAGAGTTGAATATTACAATTTGCAATCTTGAACGAGATCATTCTTGTGTTTACAAGATCACATGATAGCCTGTAGGTATCCTCTCAAATGTACACATGGGAATCAAAAACGTGTGAACACTCTTGAAAATCAGAGTGCAAACTACACGTGCGTTTGCTTGTGAATATTTGAATCTGCGAAAGGAACACGTCGTCTGAACAGAAAAAATGGCAATAACATACACATCGAAAAAATCTTTCGTCTGCACAGACCCTAAACTTTCAGAGATGTTTTCCACTTAAACATGCACACAAAGGTGGTCGCTTTGAACGCAATTCCCCATCGTCTGGTTGCAGTTTGGGGAACACCAGATTCGTCAAATGCTACGGAGTTGAGTCGCTAGTTTCTCTTAGCAATAAGTATTTCATTGATTGCTTGATTTAAACAAATGTAAAGCGCTTTGAGCAAAAATATGGGAAAGCTGCTATTTAAATGCACTTTATTATTATTATTATTTTAAGGTCCACCCACATATTTCTATTAATAGCAATCTATGGGTCCACCCAAACACCTACAATTTGGGTCTTATTAGTTCTCACTGTGGTAATTAAGAACTTTTGGGCTAGAAGCTCTCTGGTGACTCTACATTACTTTATTATATATCGAGCAACAGTAGCATCGTATTAATTTTTAGAGTCAACATCGTAAGAGAAATTAATGTGTAATGCACTTTTCATGTTAGGATGCAGCAATTTATGATTATCGAAATATCAAAGGAACTTTAACTTTGGATAGCGTTTCATTCTTTATTCACATAAGTATACGTCTTTCATAAATCAAATGTAATGCTAGAAATGTTCAACTATTGGTGTACATTCACATTAAGAGTTACCAATAGTGAAATCGTTTGATATCGTTAAACGTATAATGTACTCCTCTCTTGCATAAGTGACAAACAGAAAGGTTCAAACGCTTGGAGTGTGGCAAAGTCTCCAGCAATAGAGCTATAAAAATACGTTTTCATATTCATTAAGTTGTAAAATAATTATGCGCTATTTATCTAAGTCTTTGTTAGACGATCATTAAGACATACAAATGTAATCCTTGCTCAAAATAGATTACGCAAGAAATATCTATCCAATAAACTTTTTATTTACAAAGATTCAACATCTCTGCTTAATGCTTTTACAGAGACATAATAATCTTGAATAAAATGCAAGCGAAGGACACTCGATATTGGAATAGACATGTTACGCGCATTGATATCGATGAAAAAAACGACGTATTTATGCCAAATATGATAATTTATAGAGCTAGAAGGAAAGAACTCCAGCGACATAATTCAAGAGTCTGCTTACCTAGCTTCTCTTCCAATGTCAGGAAATTGAATGCTGGGAGATTTCGACCGATGTTTGATTACTTCACCATGGAAACCAAGACTTTCTTGGTAGACTCCCAAAGCAGGCAATGTTATTCCGTTCAGGACCATTGTTCAAATTCGCTACCTAGATTGACGTACAATGTATTTCCAAAAGCGATGAACTTAAATTTGCTTATAATTCTCTGTTTGTCGATAGCACTTGGCTTATTTGTAATGTTATATATTTCTAAGTTTCATACTTTGAATACCGATTTTGATCTAGAGATGTGTGATGATATTTAATTAAAACAAATATTCTTTGTCAAAGTCCTTTTTGTTTTTTGTTCTTAGTTAGGTTTATTTTCTTTAAAAAAAAATATTGTTTTAATCGCCGTTGTTATACGATCACTGCTGGTATTACCACTGCCAACATTATTATAAATTGTACTTCTACTTCTACTTCATAATAATAATAATAATAATAATAATAATAATAATAATAATAATAATAATAATAATAATAATAATAATAATAATAAAAATAAT
>RQTK01000158.1:168285-220018 GCA_003991915.1 Elysia chlorotica | reverse complement strand
AATAATAATAATAATAATAATAATAATTATTATTATTACAGGAGAAAAACAATCCTACCTCATAAACAAATATAGATTTGAGAAGTTATAAAATTGTTGCCTCATTTAGAAATTATGGAATATGATAGAGCTCTAAAAAGCAGAATACCAACAACTTAAAGACTTAAACTGGTTGAATATACCAAGAATATAACAAGGACAAGAAAGAGATAGATAAGCGAACAATCCAAAGACAAGGAGGGGCAGAAATGGAGATATGAGGAGTGTGTGATTGAAACTATGATAAAAGACACTAGACAAGACAGACAGACTGACAATAAGTCAAATCAAAGACTACAAAGAGAATATTGAGTGTATGGGTTGAGATAATTAAAAAGTTTCCTTCTTTGAACCGTAGCAAAAACGATGTCTGTTGATTTTCCTACCACCCATTTACAATCAAGAAATAATGTGAGCATGCATCGCACTTCTCATACCAAAAGCGGTTTGAGCTCTTTTTGTGAAACATTACAGTAAATCTGACCTCTCTTGTCAAACAGAAAGAGAGACAGAGAGAATGACCAATATATTAGTACATATTAGCTCACTTACTTTGCAAAGCTTGGACAGCCTTGACTTCCACAGTGGCCCCAGTGATGGAGATAGTCTGCAGTTGCTTCAGGCCAGCCCTGCACAGGCCTGTGGCAAGATCAGCTGTGACAGGGATGCAGTGCTCCAAGCTCAAGTGACGTAAGTGTTGACACGCTTGCACTGAGGAGGAAAGGAATTTCGAAGTTCAGTGAACATTAATTTTTATTTTCAACTTACTCAATAAAATAGTGGTATTATACATTGAATACAAAATGACTAAAACAAGAAAAGAAAATTTGAAAAACACTGTCTGAAACTTGGACTACGTAAAACAACTGAAAAGAACTTGCCAAAGTAATCTTATATTAAAAAAAAAAAAGGTTTGATTTTGTAATCAGGATAAAAAAGAAACAGCTACTCCAATCAATTTGAAACTTTCTGTGTGCATTAATTGTGCTTCCCACCTTGTTATTTCATTCATCACCTTAAAATGTTTTGTTTCACCAACAGGGGATGAGAGGCAAAATGTATTAGAATTATCTCACCACTCTCAGAAAGAGGGATCTACAAATCAATATCTGGCTTACCTAAAGGCATGAGACCACCCACATCAAATTCTTTGCCTCCAACAGCTATTTCCTGAAGATCTCTATAGAACTGACTGATCATCAGGAGACATCTGTTGTTCATAGCGCCAGTCTTGGAGCTGAAAAAATGGATAACAATGTTCCAGTAGAATTCCTTACAAATGAGATTTAGTTTTAGAGGATGGATGTCACATCAAAGGTTAGATTTATTTTTCCATGTTAAACAAAGTTCTCCTATTGTTCAATATGCAATATACAGTTTCTCCACTCAGATTAAAATAGTTTACTTAAAATTTGAAAGTCGGCCTGCATAAAAGAAGGCAACATGGTTTCAATTTTTTTTTATTAGATTTTATAATTTAATATTTTAGTCTTTTTTTTTTTTAATCCAAGATTATATAACAATTAAAAAGTTCATACAGTTATAAATTCATTTCATTAAACACTTAAAAAAAAAGCTATTGCCATGCTAGAGGGTTGTAATGTTTTATTTTTTTTTGTTTTGCTACGCTTTTCTCATTTAGTATTGTTGAATTGTAGAATGTGACGCAACCAGGGTGAATCAGGTGCCAGTTGGAAATTTGACTTTTGGAGCTATGTATAAGAGTATTAAAAAGCATCAAAGGAATTCCAGAGATTGAGGTTGGAAAAATTATAAATGTTCATTTGTAGTACCAGAGATAGTCAACTTAATTTGAAAATGAAAAAGGTGAATATATTTTCAGGGGTCCCCAGCCAAAAATCAATATTAGCAACTTGATTATACCCTGATTGCTACACAAATGTGTATTTCAACTAAGTCACCATGGATGCTGCGGCTGTACAAAGAGAGAAGTGATGCCAGGGCAGCCGCCTCCTAGAGCCCACATCAGCTGAGAGTGAATGGGGTCCATGCTGCTGTTGTAAGTCAGCTTTGTCAGAAGACGACAGTAGCCACTGATCAGCCATATGCATCTAGATCAATAAATAATTTAGCAGTGTTATAGTCTAAGAGCTAGAGAGATATAATAAAGAGAAAAAAATTGGGGGACTGTTTTTCCTAATATTCATAGAAATGAAAAACAAACTATATTGATATAAAGGATGACAATTAATAAATTATATGATTTGGGATACTTGGGTTGGAAATACCATCCATATCTTTTTATATATGCATCTAGATGAATGGAGGTTTTCACAATGTTATGGTGCCAGAGCAACAGAGGTATAAAATAAATAAACTATAAAGGACTTTTTTTCTGCTAAATATTTATTAAAAACAAAAACATGAGCAAATGTGACGGATGAAAACTCTATGACTGGGGTCAAAATACCATACAGATCTTATTTTAAATCAGCTTTTTTTTCTGTTAGGAAGTTGGTCTTTTCTACAAGTTAAAAAATTAGAGCCCACATCAGCTGAGAGTGGATGGGGTCCATGCTGCTGTTGTAAGTCAGCTTTGTCAGAAGACGACAGTAGCCACTGATCAACCATATGCATCTAGATCAATAGAGAATTTAACAGTGTTATAGTCTAAGAGCTAGAGAGATATAATAAAGGGGAAAAAATTGAGGAACTGTTTTTTCCTAATATTCATAGGAATGAAAAACATGAGCAATATTAATATAAAGGATGGAAATTATATGATTTAATGAATACTTCACACAAGCACCATACATATCTTTTTATATATTCATCTAGATAAATGGAGTATTTATTGGTGTTATATTCTGAGAGCTACAGAGATACAATAATTTTTTTTTTTAAAGGCTGTTTTTTTCTAAATATTTGTTCGAAAAAAAAATAATTTAACGGATAAAAATTCTATGATTTGGTATACTTGGGTTGGAAACCCTATCCATATCTTTTTATATATGCATAAAGATGAATGGGGTATTTAACAATGTTATGGTGCCAGAGCTGCTAGAGAGGTATAAAATAAATAAACTAAGGACTTTTTTTTCTTCTAAATATTTGTTAAGAACAAAAACATGAGCAAATATGACGGATGAAAAATCTGTGATTGGAGTCGAAACACCATACAATCTTATTTTAACTCAGCTTTTTTCTGCGAGGAAGGTGTTCTTTTCTACAAGTTAAAAAAAAGCTCTCGCATACACCATAACTGATAAGTAATGGTCAAGGCGTTGCATAGTAAAAATACAGTTGTATTGTTTTCATTGCAAGTTAAATTCATACTTGTCAGTGAGAATATTGTCACAGTCTTTGATTTCCAACTGACAGATGGTGTCTTGACAAGTAGACAGAAACTTTTCCAGTCCTGCCTCAAGACTTCCTCTGAAAAGTGGTTGAAAGAAAAAGTGTTAGATTATAAAGCACAAAATCTTTTGACACATTGAATGGACTAAAAGTAATTCTGACAGAATTAGTTTCAACTCAAGCACTCTCATTCTTCAAAATAGTTTTTCTAGTAAGTATGCTGTACCAAACATAAATTCAGTTCTTTTTAAAGACAATAGCCTTTTTTTTAAAACTTGCATTACTTTTTTATAAATTTTAGTACAAGATCTTATTTTATACCGAACTTATAATGAAAAGAAAGTTGCTTAGTAAGATGAAATTATTTTAATCCTGTACCTTACTGCTGACTTGTATGTTTCTGAGTCCTCTTCAGCCTTGATTCCTCTGCCTCTTAATCCTGCAACACAAAGTGAGGAAGTGATACATAAGTCGTTTTTTGTTTTTGTTTAAATGCACAGAGCAAATAGCACACATGCACAGAGACAAGGGTGAACTTTTTACAAGATCAGTTCATCACTACTACTAGAAAATATGTTTTGCAAATTTCCATGAATNCCTTATAGAAAGCATTATTTTACTAAAAAAAATTTTTTTGGTAATTAATAGTCTTGTATAGACTTCTTATAGTCAGACTTTAATTAAACTTTAGGACTGGATATGTTACATATTAACCTCTGCAAAAGTTTGAATACATGATGTAATTTTTTCAATCAAATAGTTTATGAAACAAAGTTAGTAGAATACAACAAAAAAGCAGTATTAATTGTGTCACAAAGCCATCTTGATCTTTTACTATTTCACATGCAAAAATAAAACTTGGTATAAAAACTATCTGCTACCTTGGAATTCTATGACATGCAAGTATCTATTACGCAATTAATATACTTCACACATCATATGAAGAAGAAGGAAGAACAACTTTACATTTTCAGTGGAAATTTACATCATAACATTGATCAACTACTTTATAAGATTATTTTTGTTTCAAAATTGTGTGAAACTTCATTGAAAATATGCATGTTTGGCCTAAATCCACTTACAAAAAAAGTTGCCAAAGAGAAAGAGATTACATATTTGGGATATCATTTGCAAATCCTTATAAATTATTATTTAGCAGAGCAAAAATGAAGAAAAGTTAATGAGAGGAAAGGGGAAGAAGAGGAATTGTTATGTTCTGCAAATGTAGTGAAAGGGTATAAAGAGTGTTGAGATAATGATAGAGGAACATAAAAATACCTTTTTAGGTTAAAAAAAGTATTGGACCATTTTTTGACAACATGCATTTCTTAACACACTCATCTAACCGTCAACCAAATACTGCTGTAACCATCATTCTTTTATTTCATGAACACCAGATTTATAATTCTAATGCATTTCATAATTCTCTATTTAACTTCCTCTGAAACATCTTTTGCAAAACAACTCATTGTATTTTACAACTTGATTTTATTTTTAAAACAACGATTGAGGTTTTGCATACCACATACTTAAATGCAATATTAAGTGCTATATGCAGAAGAAATATGCCTGAGAATTTGCAGGACTAAGTTGATGCCAAAAAATAAAATGGTGTATATGAAAAAAGAGGAAATTACAAGTTAATAGATAAAAAAAATCATTGTGGTAAGAGAGGGGAATTTTTTACAAAATGTTTGAATAATAAACCCAGCTTCCTCCAATTTTCTTCCTGTAACCCCCCACCACCACCCGCTCTCCTTTCGCATCCCTTTTGCAGGCCCATTATCTTTTCCTTAGAGAAATTCAATTTGTTCTTTCATTAAAATTTCATTGTAACACTCTCCCCCTTCCTCCTCCTCTACCTTTTCAACAAGAAAAAAAAACATAAAAAAAAAAATGATGTGCTGTTGTTATCCATGCAATAATTATTACGATTCAAGACACGCTCTTGAAAAATGGTGATTCAATGTTTAATATAATTTGGTGACTACATTCAAAACTGGGAGACCTGTAAATGTTTGAACATTGGGAAAAGGCTACCACTGCATTTATGCAATCCTTTTAAAACACTTACAAATATAATGTGATGTTAAGCTATCAACGTAACACTAAAACATAATCTAGTACAAAGCAAAATATATTCTTACATCACATCTAAATGGTTTTTTTGACAAATTTCTTACCAATATTCTGTAGAACCTAAAGAAGGAATTGAAAAATGATGTTATGCCTTTCCATTAAAAAAAAAAACGGTATTGCTCAAATTTTTAAATGTGAAAAAAATGTGCATATAATGGTGCAATAAAAATAAAGAAAAAGGTGTTTAACTGAAACAATTTCTTTTCAAAGAGTGATTGAAAATAATAAATAATAGTAGGTGCATTAACTTAAGTAGATAAAATTAAAAAGGACAAGTTCAATATTTTGGTAGCAGACATCTAGGTCCTAGAACTCCAGTATTGACCAACTTTAAAAAAATATATGGGTAAGGAACAAAAGAAAACTTATACACTTATCAAATTCACCGGGAGAGAAGCACATATATATAAATTTAAATATTTATAGGAATAAACTTCAATGACTACAGTGAATCTTAAGAATACCTTTCCCAGTGCTTAAAAGTGATTGAGCCCACATCTGACATTAAAAAATAAAAGGGTTTGAAATAAAGGTGGTAAACCCAGTCAACATAACAAAAAAAATGAAAATTGTGACAAACCTTGCAGTGAAAGATACTCAGTCTTTGTACACCAATTAGACAGGGTGATAAGAAACTGTGAGATGCACAGAACATAATGAATTAATCCAATATTTATAGTTTCTCATTTCCAACACTTAATTAACAATAATTGAGATGCACGGACAAGTCATAGCCTCTATTTCCTGCTTTGTGTTTTAAAGCATAGAGATGCTCTGAAATCTTTTAAATTAAATCAATAGATACATGTCCACTTTGTCAGTAAAATTTTAATCTGAGACTTATAACACTTTTTAAACATTCATTATCATCTTTTGGTTCAATAATAGACATGGTATGATTACGAGTAGCAGAATATAAGCAACTAAAAGAACTAAAGATTAATGCTTTAAAGATATGGAATTTTTTTACATGGCAATGTGCCATTTAAACTTTTAAACAATGTCAACTGAAACAAGTATGCATAATAGCTTCTGAGCAAAACCACACAAAATGCAGTTCAAAATATGTTAGAAAATATAGCAATGAACTGATGTTCATACTAGAATTATGACTACAATTAAGCGTCACGATTGATTTGAAATATCAAATACAATCTGCTCTCACCTCAGACGATATGCTGCGATCATGAAGGGAGACTTTTTTCCACAGTGCTGGGTGCCGACTGACCTTACACCACTGCTTACAGACTACAGATACCGACAGTAGCTCATTTGTGTCAAGGTAGGAAAAGATATGGAACAAAGCCACTTTCATATTCTTGACAGCCTTTTTCTGAGACTTTGCAGAACAATCCAGCTCTGAAATATTGAGTAAAAAAAATATATCGAAAAGAGCTAAAAGGAACCACAAAGTATCAAAGACAATAATGCGAAAGTTTGAAAATGAGTACTGTTACATACGATAACTGCAAGGCTTTAAAAAATATTTAAAGTCCATACACAGTGAAATCTGCTTAAGATAAACCTCTTGGGAACAGCGTATAAGTTTATATTATCCCAAACTTACCTTAATCAGTGACTGTAAAGTAGAAAAAAAGGGAGTTGATCCCTATGGAAAAGTTAATAAGGCCATATTTTATCTTAAACAGGGTAACCCTTAAATGTTTTCCACTGTTGTGCTATTTACATTATATTTTTAAAAGAAAATATCTCACCATCGGCACTTGAAAGCGACTGCTGATTAGCATCTTTTTTTAGAGCTTTCCGTGGTCTCTTGCGCATGACATGCCTCACAACAGGGGTATTTTTCCGCACAGTCAAGCCACGATAAGCATGACCAGGTTGGGACAGCTTCTCCAGATCTGTGTCTGTGGATGCATCAACACTTGTTACTGCTAGTTCATTGGCTCCAGGATTGCTAGGGTCTCCCTTACCTCCATCAGGCTCGTCCTCCGAAGAGCTCCACCCCTCTGATGAATGGTACTGGGCTCCTACCTCATTCCTTGGCAAAGTTGGGTTATAGTCATCACCCTCTACAAACTCATCAGGGCTATCATTGTCTGTTGCAGACTCTGCGTTAACTGACACTTGTCCATTTGCGACTGGTGATTCACCTCGAACAGCTAACGTACCATTTTCTGATTTTGCAAGCTTTTCTGATTGATGAATGTCATTAGTCTCTGTATCTTTTGCTTTATCATATTCATGACTAAGTTCAGGGCAAGTTCTGAATCTTGTGAGATAGCTTGTTTAAATTGATTACCCTCCAATTGTTTATTTTCTTCATCTGAGGCATCCATCTCTTCAAAGGAGCTGCCTGGTATAATAGAAATCTGTCTTTTGGGCATAACCTTCTTTGGCTCTTTGCTTTCTCGTAAATTCAACTCTGCCTGGGATAATAATAATGCTTCCTCTTGAGCTTTTGTGACAGGAAGAGAAGTTGTACGCTTAGTGAACTCGGATTTCTCTGACATTGAAATATCATTATCAGTACCTAAATTCTGATTCTGAGATTTCTGCTGAGATGACGCATTGCTCTTCTGGATTTGCCCGGATAATTTATGAGTAATCCTGTCCTTTTGTGATGCAGCAGTTATGAGCTCTTCCAACACTGGTGGAGATTCAGACCTTTTCAGTTCAGCAACTTTTTTCTTTTCAGTGTTTGGTATGGTGATAGGTTGTTTCTTACTAAAAGTCTCCATATTTTTTGTAAACTGAACAGGCTCCACATCTACCATGTGGGTGACTTCATTTTTCTTTACTTGGTTGGCATCTCTTCTGGCTGGTTCTCTGCTACGTTTAATAGATGTGTAGCTGCTAGTCGAAAAATCAGAGTCAAGAGCCATGTTGTCAGCATCAAATCCACGAGATGAGAAAAGAGAGCTTTCAGCTTTCTTTGATGCTTTCCACTCTTCCATTCTCTTCTTAACTTCATTAGCTCTCTGCAAAGGGCTAGCGCGTGCTTCTTCCATAGCATCATCATGCATATGATCATCAGCTCTAGCCTGATCATTTTGTTTTTCAGAAGCCAAAGCAAAGGGCTCACTAACCAAAAATAGCTTTTCATCTTTGGGGTCAAATGGGACTTGTGCGTTTGATTTTCCGCCCCGCTGCATTTTAGCATTGTAAGAACTTTCCAGAATGTCATCAGCATCTTCGGATTCTTCATGAGATTTGTGCTCTTCTTCATAGACAAAATCTGATACGTCTCCGATATCTGTGTCATCAGGGTTCATAAATTGAGGTCTTCTTGCAGATTCAGGCACCGCTCTCAATGAGTGATGAGGTGAGGGTGTTGCATGCCTTTCCCACATTATTCCATCTTCATCTACAGAAAAATCCAACTTTCCCTTACTCGATATTGGTGTGTACTTGTTTTTCCTGTTAGGCGCTCTAGCTGAATCTACTTCGTTCAGAGAGACAGGATTGTATGAGCTGAGATAGCTTTGTTTCTGAACATTCCTAATTATATTGTTGACCTCGGGAGTGTTCTGGAAAAGTTGCTCCCTCTCAGCTCTTTGTGGTTCAATATCATACTCATATGCCGGTACAGAGGGGCTGTTGTATATTGAAGCTGCATTGTTGTAGGTCTGTCTACGAGGTCTATGGAGATAGAAGGGATTCTGAGGCTGCAAGGCCATTGGAACACTGGCAAATGTCGGTCTGGTACCTGTGGAAAGCAAATAAGATCAGCTTAGGTTAAAACAATCAGGGGTGCTTTTGTTTCAAAGAAGTAAAAACAAAAAATTAACTGAAAAGATAGCTGTTGGTTTGAAACCAATGCCCTATAAATAGATTGTATCTGATATCTCAGATATCTTCTAGCAAATTCACTGCTGGATCAACATTTAACAAAAGCATTTTGTGTAAAATATAACATTGCATGCTGAGATAATTACTGCCTTAAGTGGCATTTTAAAAGGAAATTTAAAGTAAAAAAATATGTGTGCTGCTTAAGAAAAAATTACAGGAAGAAAGTTCTGCGAACATGCATCAAAGTGGAGAAATGTGTATTACTGTAAGCAAGTTTTGAAAATAAAGTCACTATTTAATGATGAGATAAATTTTTAGGAAAAACATGTTTGTGTTAGAGATTGAACATTTTTTGTGGGGGGAAAAAATGATTTTTAAAAGAAAATGAGGAAGGAGCAAGATACCCTACACAGAAATCTTAGGTTAACCTGGTGGTGTTCAGTCCCCATGAATAAAGATGTTTGGACCAATGATGTAGACTTTGACTAATTCACATAGAAGTGTCAAAAGCCGCCCCTCGAGACACAAAGACAGATAGACACAAACACAACTGATGTGAAACATGCACTGGCCACATTGCATGTTGAACTCAGGTCTGTTCTGCTCGTGTGACTGACGGCTTGTTATTGCAATTGGCTCACTTTTACACTGTACTGAGTTTATTTGGATAGTAGGCCGACAAAAACTGTTACTGCCTGTGCTCAGCTTGATAGTCAGACTGTGCAATACTTGGCAGGTGTCCAAAAATGTAGTCTGATATTTTTTTTTAATTCGTGGGATGTACATCTTATTAAATTTAAATTTTATTTGCATTGGCTTAGTAGGGGCGTAAAGACAGCTTAGTCTCCAGTGTTCGGGACTAAGGAGTAAGAGTTTCAAGGTTCAAATCTTTGGTGTCGCTGCTCTTTTTCCACCCACCCCCTTTTGTCGCCCATCTCTGTAGGAAACCTAAGGGACATAACAGTAATGTGAAGATTGCATTTTTAGCAATATAAGGTGCCAGATATCTCTAGCATTAGTGCTCTGGATTGACGAGTTGAAGGTCAGAGGTTCAAACCTCAGCTGATATTTCCATTTCTGTATTGTAGAACGTTCAATTAGGGCTACAAAGGTTCTGAACGCAGAACCCTCTCAGTCATGAGACACACAGGAGGAACGTTGTTCCATGTAAAAAGGATTCGAATTTTGAACTGAAACATACTACACTCACAGCTATTTAAAATTAAATAAGTTTAATTGTGATCACCTGCAGGAAAGAAAGTAATAACTGGCTTCTCCTTTATTCTTCCCACATGATTAGTAATAAACGATTATTAATAAGCAGAGACAAACAAGAGAGTGAAATCATCCAACTTCTCAGGGCAATAGAAATATATAGTTTTATGAACTTACAACTAGAAATAATGAAAAAAATATCGGCGATAACAGCGCAACACTCATAGCATCAGGTGAACAATAGGGCCTATTGTTACACCCCATTTTTAGTTTTAGCATAGAAATAGATGACCTCTAAAAGTAATGACAAGTACTAGAGGTGGAGTTGAGTTATGTTCACGTTGGTTTTAAATCCAACGCCAGCATTATATAGGCTATATTGTGGACTGACGCGTGATAATTTTATGTGCTGCCAGACAAGGCTGGGATACCATGACTCCAGTCTTAACCACTTTGTACTGACACCGATCCAACCAGTTACAGGGGACGAAATAGGACAAATATAAATGCCGGTCGTGGGATTCGGAACACGGACCTCCTTATCTGGAGACCAAAGTTCTACCACTTGAGTCAGTTCACCCCCGCACTAGTGGTAGAAGGGGTGGAGCTAACAGCAACTGCTATGAGAATGACAGTTGTAATTACAATTACATGTAGTGCCAGCACAATTAAGGTAGTCATGACTGATGGCATGTGGAAGACCATTAGCTTAATAGGAGGAAAAACCTTAGAAGTTGTTATCACTGTTGTGGCTGATGTCGTACCAGGAGGAAATTAGTAATAAGAGCAGCAGGGGAGGAAAGAGAGGTGTTGGTGGTTGCATTGCTAGTAATAGCTGTAGCAGAACCAGCAATAGTTGTAGTGATGATAAAATAACATAAAATATAGGCTTATTATAATACATGTGTCACATTTTTACCTTTGAAAACAACTAAATATATGAGCAGATATTTGAAAACATAAATCTAAAAAAAAAATAATACAAAATGGGAAAAAAATCCCAAAACAAAAAAGAGAGAATTGTTATAATTTTTTTCTTCTGAAAGTGCTTTTGGTTGTGAATTACAGTAATTGTCTTAGAGGTGATCAAAATAAAAAAAACGTGCTGCTGATAAGAACTTTCCTCAACCTGTTAAAATACTGATACCCACTATAGTAATGTTCTCTTCATTACCTTTGCTTTTCACTCTTCTCATTTAGAAAATTCAGCACGAAATTGCTTTTTTTTTTTAACCCATTTTTGCAGAACTTTTGAAGGATGAAATTTACCAGAAAAAAATGTTGAGATTTTGGGAGACTGTTGTTTGGGAATTTTTAATTCTCATTATTATGCAAACTTTATAGATTGCTGAAGGTAATTAAAATACTGTCATTCAGCCACACATATTGTGAACTAGCCTGGTGGTTACTCCAGCATTTCACGGACCACTGGCAGTGGAGGAGCCCGTTTGATGATTAGCATCACTTGCGTCATAGATGGTAATTTAAAGTCTACTTTCTTTATTTCTTTTTTTAGATATCAAAGTTCTATTGGTTTCCATTATCATAAATCTATTCAACACAATCAACTTATGATAAAATAAACTCATAAAATTGACACCAAATCCATCAACCCTACACCACTCAGAGAAAAATACATGCATTTTTTGTTGAGCATCACTCAACTCACCTATATGAAACTTGCTCCAGCTTTTTCACTTTGCTTTCACAAATGGGAGCTCAAAATATATGCAATTGCCAACAGCCAAGAAAAAATTGGCCAAATTTTCTAATATAACGACAAAACCAACAAAGGTAGAGAAATTAATATTGTTTAGTTGCAAGACTAAAGTATTATATTTAGAAGAAAATTCATTTTTGTAACCTTATTTTTTTGCCCCTAAAATAGTAAAACAAAATTGTACAAGAACAAAATATATTAGCATAATTTTTGTTTTTATTGATCTGGCTTGCTAATCATTTCATAAACTAACAATAGCATAGCCAGTTTTATCAGTGAAAACCTTATTTTTTAACCATATTGTGCTTACCAGAGTCTGACTGTGCAGGATATGAAGCTATGAGACCTGCAGCACTGGGAAACTGAGCACTGAATAGAGAGAAAATGGGTTTGCATAAGCCAAAAAAACAAAGAGTAGATACATTTAGAGGATTATTTAGTTTTAATCTCTGATTGTTTCAGGTTTTTTTTTATTATTATTGAAATGGCCAAAATGACATGTCTGTGAGTTTTAGATAGTATAACTATAAGTAAGGTGAAAATTCAACGATAAACATGAGTGGGTAGTGAATTTTTTTTTACTTGATAATTTAGTCTTTGTATTTTGTTTTAAAAAGGGATTTTTTTTTAGTAGTTCAATGCTACGGAACTCACTTATTTCTTGGTTCATATGAAGGAAGCAGCGCAAAATTCATCCTAGCACCTTCATCCTTAATGTAGTCCTCAAAGTGGTCATCAGATGGTCCAGTATAGGACATATTACTTTTATTAGGAGACCTACTGGTCCTCCTGTCAGGACTTTCAAAAGATCTTTCATGATGCTCAAGAGGCTTATTGTCAGAGCTACCGTAAGACTTGACAGTGGCCCTGTCTGGAGAGCTGCTGTGGGCTTTGTCAGAATGCTTCACATAAGACCTGTCTTGATGTTTATCTTGAGATGTGGGGCGTTTCTATGGAAAAATGATATTATTAGAAAACTGTAAAACTATACTATATGTTAAAATATGTTATGGTGTGGATGATGTACAAGTGAATTCTTAATCTTTATGAATGAGCAGAATGATTGGATGAAAAGTAATTTCAATATAATAAAACTGATAAAATGTTTGTTGGAAAGATAAGAAACATGAATCTCACTCACAATCACACTTTCATAGAGCATAAACATTAATCTAATCCTAACACAATAAATTGTTTGTGCCTTCAATCTTTTCCGATTAAATTATTACACATGTTGTGCGCATTGATTTGTTCTTGTGCTAGCACATCTTTAATTTGGAAATAATAAAAAATGAAAGCTTTTACCTTTTATAAATTTTTGAAGATTTCCCAAAATAGTACGCACACAAGGTATA
Source organism: Elysia chlorotica (assembly GCA_003991915.1). Classification (NCBI taxonomy): domain Eukaryota; kingdom Metazoa; phylum Mollusca; class Gastropoda; family Plakobranchidae; genus Elysia; species Elysia chlorotica. The sequence goes on along the minus strand of RQTK01000158.1, from coordinate 206,479 downwards.
GTCCCTAAATTATGCGATGAAAAGGTTAAAGGCATTTTACTTTTTTCCAATGAAGCTTTACTCCATACCTTAGTATGTTTTGACTTTCTGACTTTTTCTTTCTGCAGCTCCTTTAGTTCTGTTTCTGCTCTTTCTGCCCTTTCAAGCAACCTGGAAATGAATCCTTCCAGTTTCAAGCGAGCAGAGGTTTCCTTGTCTGTTGTTTTCCTCAGAAAGCCTGTCATTCTCTCCATCTCACTGCAAAATTTAAAATAGTTCATATATCATTTTTGTACTTCTGCAATCGATTGCTGCAAGTTTTACAAATTAGGAGCTGTTTGAAAATTATCTGTTGAATAGCAAAGAACAACAACAACAACAACAACAACAACAACAACAACAACAACAACAAATTATAACACTGAGAAATGAGGAAAAAAAAACATGAAACATTTTAGTTTAACATTTAACACAATGTACCTCTTGGCTTTTTTCAGCTTTTCTTCTCTCCTTTGAATTTCACTCTTGAGCCTGGATTCCTTTTCTGCTCTGTGCTTTAATTCTTCAGTAAGATGATCCACTTTTCGTTTTATCTTCAAGTCTTCCACTCCTTTTGATTCTAGCTGATGATTCAACTTACGCAAATTCATCTCCAGGGTATACTTTGAATCTTGGTAAGAAGACAAAGCTTCTTTCATTGTTTTTAGCTGGAAAAAAAAAACAATACAACCAAGAGCGATGAGGTTACATCTTTCACAAAATGGCATCTTGTCAAATTAGTTTAATCATGACACTTGACCTCATTTCTGATTTAGGTTATACAAAGCTAGACGATAGAAAGGTGTCAAAAAGAAAAATAATAATTTGATTGTAGAACAAATTTTAATGAAAATATAATTATAGATATATGTGAATATAATATATGGAATTAGATGGACACCCTGTCCAGCACAACCTTATCAAATGAAGTGATCTTGGGGATTAAATGTTTTTAATGGAAAACAACATTTCTGGCAATGTAGAGCATAGGCTCATCTATTACTACAATTGCAACATTACACATTGGATTTAATGGACAAAAATTTAAAAGAATGTTTCCACTATTTAGGCAGGTCTAATGTGAAACACAAACGACAAGAATTAGCCAACTCAGATTCCATCTCCAACATGCTACATCAAAAACGCAATGCGAGTAGGATTTCTGTATATACTTAAATAATTTCAATGAGGGCTAGTATACTATTAAATAATTATTCTGTTAATGTGTGGAGAGAAAATGAATCCCATACCACTCCTGCCAAACAGATAAAAATGTTTAATGTTTATAAGAACAGGTAAGATGAAATGAATCATTTGTATTTAGAATTCACAAGTTTAATGGATTTCGGTACATTTTTCATTTTACTTTGTAGATTTTGTTCATAGAAGATATGAGCTCTTGCTTATTTCTAACACTTATAACATATTAACCTACCTGATCAGTGTTTGCTGACAACATGGCTCTGTACATCCCCTCTCTTTCAGCTGCCTGTTTCAAAGATTCATCTCTTTCTCTGACCAGCTTTTCTTGAATCTCCCTTGCTTGCTCCAGAGCACTCGAGACACCTAACAGCTGTCGGTCTCGCTCCTTGAGCATCGTCTTTAACTTGTTGAGGCCAACATCTGCTTGGTGGTAAAGTTCATGCGTCTCCCCTGTTAAAAATAAAAATTTGATATACGAAGTGTTGTAAATAAAGTGAGTTTGTAAGAACTGTAAAATTATATTTGCAGAGATAATCCTACTTTATTATTAATATTAAGTATAACTGTGCAGGTAATCAATTTTAAAATCTTCAATTTTTTAGAAGTTTCCAATCTTAAGTTTGATAAATTGGAATACATTACTGTATAGTAAGCATTATACAATTTTGGTTAAATAATTGCATCCTAAAATGAAAATGTGTTTGTTAAGGTTACTTATCTTTTTTCCTGTAACCATGACAATATGGTTTGAAACCTGCAAACATATAAGAATTACCATAATTTTTTTTTAATGCAAAATGATATTCTTTTCCTATTTCATATTGTAATATGGCTTTAAATTATACTTACCTAAAAGCTCAGCTTGTTCATGCTTTGATGATTTCAAGTCAAGATTCATTCGACTCATCTTTTGCTCCTGGTTGTGAAGTTCTTGTCTCAATTTTTCATTGTCCACAGCAGCTGACTCAAGAAGACCCTGCATCTCCAAGAGGAGAGAATGTCTGTCTTTCTCAAGCTGCTGAGCTTTGTGCTTGACAGATTTAAGCTCATCTTCATTCGCATATTCAGGTGAAGCACCTTGTCCTGCAGACTTGACAGGTTCTTTACTTTCTTGAGCGTGAAAAACTGTAAATGTTTTATTATCTTTTGTTAAAGATGAAAGTTTATTTCTGTTATCCTCTTGCTCAGGAAATTTTCTTAGGGTGTTTTCTAAAGGAGACAATTTTTCAGGTACCTGATCTTTCAAATTATCAACAGATGCAAACTGTCTAGCATGCTCTACGTTTTTTGCCAGAGCATCTAGCTCTCTTTGTTTTTCTACCAACTCTTGCTGTAAATATTTACTATCGTAGTCTAATTTTGTGCTGAACACATTTGCATTCTTAAGAGTTGCTTGCTGTTCCCTCAAATGGTCCATTTCTTGCATTAAACTAGTCAACCTCTTCTCTTTGTCTTTCAGCTCTTCAGCAAGGTTTTCAATAACTCTCTGCTGCAGAGCAATTCTTTCCTCAGCTGCTCTTTCAACACCAGATAGCGTTTCATTTGCAGAGTAGAGTGACTCTGCTGTTGCTTGCTGACTTGCTCTTTCAATCATAACTTCTTTAGATAGAGCATGCAGTGCTTGGGCTACATGTTTACTATCCATGTTAGAGCTGGAAGATTTAAGCTCTGTATGGCCCCTCATTTTGTGCGAAAGTCTATTCAAAATGTGCTCATCTATGTCCTGTTGAGGATTGCTGTCGTCAAAAAGATCATCATCTAGGTGAAGGGGAAGCCTGGGACTAGGATTTTCTCTATTTGTGTGTTTCCTGCTTCTGGGTGAATAATTGAAATGGTGTGTAAGTCTACTTGGATGGCCATAATCTCGAAATGATACTTTGCTTGATGAACTGGTTCTAGGTTTTCTGGAAGATCTCCGTGAGTGATGTTCATTTATGTCCAGCAAGGATTCAACACTGCTAGCTCGATGCCTCTTGTTATTAAGCTCAGCCTCTTTATTTCTTCTCAGTTCCTCCTCAAGCATCAGAGTATCTTCATGGAATCTTTGTGATAATGGTGAAATCTTACTCAGGTCTGACATAGAGCTGCTGTGAAGACTTGGTCCATCAAAATTGGAAATATTCACTCGTCTTCTTGATCTTGAATATTGATAAGAATGCTCATTTTCCAAGTGGCAGCGCAATTCATTTAAAGAAGAAAATTTTAACTGATCTCCGCAGTTTGGACATCTGTATGGGATATCGATATTAACTGGCATTTTGTTTGTTTCCAGTTAAATCCATTAATCCATCATTATTGACCTGGAACAATGCAGAGTAATTCAACTATTAAAAGTTTTTAAAAATGAATTATAAAAAAATATCAGAATTGTGAGTGGAATCCAAAACTCTATTTTTGTAAGAAAAGGTACTGTAATAGATCTAGTAATTTTCTTCCTTTCACTAAGAATGACCCACCGGGGAACTACAAAAAAGGAAATGTAGACACTGCAAAAATCTTTTAAATGCATTTATATAACTTCACTAACTTTAACATTTTATTCTTGATGTAACCGTCAATCCTCTGTAGATCATATAGATTCTAGTGCAAAAAAAGTCGTCTTGACTTTAATATTTCCACACTAATGACTAGATCTATAGGGGATTACATACTTACAATTATAACTGGATTCCAGATCTAGGTCTAGATTTAGATCCAGCATCTAATAGATCTAGATCTAGATCCATCTCTCTAAATTAAATGTCTGTTGGTTTTGTTGACGTATTATCTCTCTAAAAAATGTGTGTTTGTTTCGTTTTAAACGTATATCTAGATCTAGATCTATTTAGATCTGGCATAAATAATAAAATGATAAATGTAGATCTAGATCTATACAGTAACAAATTGCAGGCACACACAAAAATGAGAAGAACAGAATGTAAACGAAGATCGATAGAACGTGTACTCACATCGACGGGAACAACAGCTTATGAACTGTATACTTACTTACTCACTCGGCTGCTCCGAGCAGTACGAAGTTCCAGGGTGAGTCATTTTGTTGTTGGTCTTTTTCTTCCTTCATGATCGAAAGAGACCTGAGTCGTCATGCGGATATCCACAAACATCCCGTGTCGTTTATTGGATGAAAAAAAAGCTCTTCTCTTAGGTTTCGATCTGTAGTCAAAGTAAATTTTCTCTTAATTTTGTTCGGTTTTAAATGCCGCATGTTTCTCGGAGAGAAGGGCCGTCAGCTGAGGTTCGAATCCATTTTTATTAGTTTACCAAGCAATCACTGAAATTCCTGAAGAATAGACAATCTAAATTTCTTTGTATTTCACTGCTTCCCCTTAGCTTAATGAAAAATGGAGAGATAACTTCTTAGCACTACTGGTACAAGTTTACGGCCCGCCACTGGTCTCTGAAAATCTCTACATCATGGTTTGGGTACTTAGACTTATGGCCGTAGCGTGTCCCAGTTCTTCGTCTGAGACACTTCGGCAGCTTTCTCGATAACTGATATGGGTGCTCTCCGTTTCTGTCTACCGAATTTATCAAGTTGGATATTGTATCGGTGTGGGATCTCGGTTTAGCATCACTGGCAGGGTTGCTGTTGGTCAAACTCTTAGTCTGTCTCTGTGCGAGATGAAAAAAGCTATAATCGTTGCTCCATTATCAGGAATGTCCTTTTCTCTTTGAAAGATGTGACCAAAGAGGCTCCAGCGAGCCATTGGATTCTGTATTGACATGGGATTTTATTGGGAGCTGTTATGAAGACATTCATTTTGTGTTGTTTTGGTGGGGTATCGAATGTGTAGTATCTTTTTCAGTTGCTTTCGCTTATACAGTAGCGAAATGAATTAAAAGAGTGACAATATAGAATGAGAATAAAACAACCCACGATGGATTTCCTTGCTGCAATGGTCAGGAAAAGGATACCGATAAAGTGCGGCTCGAATAAAACATATCTTTTTCTCGCCTTCATTAATATTATAATAATTACTATTTTCATTTTTTTTCCTCACAAACTACTCTCCCCTATCCTTTAATTGTCTATCATTTATAACGGGGTTCCTGTACATTGCACAACATGTAGGCTATTACACTGTACCGATGTCATGTCATAGGACATCAAATTATCGGCCGGTTCGGTTGAAGATAAAAGAAAAAAATCCCGAGGAGTGGGCCTACTATTATGGTGGGGTAAGAAGTTTTTTGTTTTCTTCACTAAGTATCATCCCTATATTTGATGATTATGGTTAATGCATTTTGCAAATCCCAACGGCAGCCTCTTTTTTCTTCTAATTCTGTTGTACAAGAGATAGAAAGTGGAACTGTAAATTAAGGTCGGGTAAGGATTTGGCGCTGTTCTTTTGTATGAAGTGTCAGCCCAATGTTATACTGATTCTGGTCACTGCAAGTTACAAGTCCACTGGCTGCCCTCTCCCCTGTTCCGATGTACAAGAGACGCATTGTTTAGAAAAGCTAAATAAAGTCTGGCCGTGCAGGTAAAGTAATTTAAGATCCGTTATATAAAGAACTTGTAGATAACATGGATGTGTTTCCTTCACTCCTATCTTTAACCCAACAGTCCTCAGCCTGGGATCACATAGACTGTTCCCTGCACCCATCACACAACCCGACTGGTAAACCTCCCCCCCCCCCCCCCCCCCACAAACACCCCCCCCCCCCCCCCCAAAAAAAAAAAAAAAAAGTACCCGTAATTAATCCGTTCAGAAAAATCCAAATAATACAACTTGTGGAGAACCAATAATATTAGCTTAATCAAAAATATATTATACACAATGAACCAAAAGTTTTATCTCAGAATAGGAAAAAAGGTCGATTGAAAACTCAACCCCAGATACATTTTCGCGAGATGCGGGTAGGAGTAAACTATAAGGTTCGAAGAAACTTGGAAGGCCTAATTCTAACACCCCTTTGGGCACCATAGGCAGAGGTACAACATTATATTTAATTAATTATGGCAATCCGTCCCTTTGAACTAAACAGCGCCTCTTCTACTTAGTAGTGATGGAATGTGTCTGGCAAAAGAAATGCATGTCAAATCAGCCTCACCCACTTTTATTAACCGATCAGAAAAAAACGAACCCCGAAGAAAGATATACTTTTGGACTCGCTGTTTACCAATAGTTTAGTCATTAAGATTTAATTTATATTTAGAGATGGTTATGGTATGCAAACAGTTTTATCTCAGTAAGTATTTGCGTAAGGATCCACTGGGTGTTGATTTTTTTATATTTTACGTTAAACAAAAAAATAATTTATCGGTAATTCTAAATAACTTTGTTTAATGGTAACTAAATATCAAATAATAATTCTTCCCGATAAATTATTTATATCCTTGTCTCCTTTCGACAACCATGCATCTGCTCTAAATTGCCCTCTAAAGCTGGTTGCCATAACTCTAGGTAGCTCAAATATAATTGTTATAAATCAAAAAGTATACATTCCTTGAGGTAGCTACGCAATCAGTGATTCTCAACCAACAGTAAAGAATAATAATTTAAAAAAAAATAGGAAAGGACTCAGATGAAAACTGTTAAACATTTTTAGACGAATTCCATATCCAGGGTATCCAATAAAAAAAAATTCAGCTTTTACCAAACAATAGAGTCGTGTTTTGTTTTTGTTTTTTTGTCTTTTGAGAAACCAAAGATTATTGAACAATGTAAACACACGAAGGAGTGCATCCGTAGATCGGATTCTATTTCAATCTCCCCCTTCGATGCCCCCTTCACATAATAATGTAATTCGCCCGACTTCCGGGTTTATGTTTATCATGGCTGCCGAGTGCCCAGCCTAAATTCTAAGTTTTGATTTTTTCACTCAATCGTGATTTATAGAAAAAAAAATAGTTGTCTATTAAATGTAAGCCAATTCTCATATGTCCTAGACGTGGACTATATGTTTTATCCAATAGCTATTGATAGTAGTTAACATTGTTTGACATAATCTAAGGTTTGTTTTTGTGTTAAAAGCCTATAAATTGAGTCCTAGATCTTGCATTTGTTTGTAAACAAAATTGGTCAAAATTATCCTAAACTAGATTAGATCTAGATCTATGTACTCGAGTTTGAGTTTGCTGCTTGACGTACAACTTCATCACTGTATAAATCTAGGCTTTAATTTGACGAATCCCGAGACTTACGTCTGACATGACTGATGACAATATTAAATGCTGCCACAGAGTTGTATGGGATGTCTCAGGTATACCATGACTCCTGTCTCACCAACCTAACTAGACTAGATCAAGATCTAAATGAGATAAATAGCTCTTGGAGTGCAAATCTAGGAGACTAGACTAGCGTTGATCATAAATGCAGATTAGGCCTAGCCTACATTAGGACTGTCTCTCAAATTCTTAAATGTGAAAAATATCCATTTATATAACTTATAATACCGGGTGTTAAAGCACTTAGTTGTATGTCTGAGATGATACTAGAATGATTCACATAGACCAGGGAATGTAATTAGATACACGTTAAAATTAATACTAATAGTGTTGCTGCCTCTTTCTTATGACTACGGGTAATTAAGCACTTGAGTGTTTTTATTCAAATCAAATTCTTTAGTCAAACGGCAAATATTGAAAGAAAAGCAAAGCTCTAGAGATCCTAATTTCATGTTTCCTGGGTCTAAAGAAAGATTATTTACTGTCTTAAGTAGAATAATTGCGATCCTAGATAGTCATAGTGTAACTTGCAACAAGTATTTAGACTGAAACACTAGTGCGTATACATAGCAACATTTGAACTCACAAAAAAATAAATCTAAAATATATTTAGTGCATCTCTAGACTATAGATATTTACCATAGATCAAAGCCAGTCTATGTTTATAGGCTAATATGATTTGCTGCAAATCATGAGCAGAGCAGTGCTTTTAACTACTTAAAATCTTATTGATGATGATTTACTTAGTCAGACTTTTGTGAAATTTATAATGAAGGTACAGGTCAGTGGGCCTGCCTTTAACACTGCACTTTATGACACTAGTTCTACAAAAAGAGGTACTCTTTGTAAATAATTCATTAGATGCGGATAGCATTATTTATCACAATGTTTTACAGAGCTATCCTTTGTCTTTCCAAATTTTTTTAAATTTTGTGGCCATGTCATCAAGGTTTGTAAGACTGTTAATTATTATTTAAGAATTTTTTAAATCTTAAATTTTAAAATGAAGTGTTCAAAAGCTTGCTCCTTTTTAAACAAACTACTGTGAAAGGTGACAGAAAATTCTTACTGTATGTGTTTCTGTAGGCCTATGGATTAGTAATTTAATGCATGTTTCTCATGAAGTAATAATACTATTTACATTCATTTCGGATCATGTCATATCATCATCTTGTTTTTTAACAATTTTTCTCTCAGCAAAGAAATACAACAAGCCAATCACAATGTCAATGAGTCCAGTTCCCCAAGGATCCTTGCAAATAAAATGGGACCCCAAAAATTTAGAAATACGGACCCGATCAGTTGAAAAGACCTTGGAGCCATTAGTTACTCAGGTATGTGTTTAAAGTTATAAAAGTTTATTCAATCATTGGAACATAGATATATCATATGAGAATGGAATTCAAATGCTCTTAGGGAATAACGTTTAACTCAAACAGGTTAATATTTTGTTCCAAGGGTTGAGCGAAGGGAGATTTGTAATTGGTTACTTCTCTGTAACTGTGTTTTCTTTGGAAAAATCTAAATTTGATTTTAAAAATTGTGTGATGTTTACATTCAACTAAGTGAACTAAGATTAAAATTTTTCTCTAATTATTTGAGAAACTTGCTAGATCAATGCTTCAAGCCACATATGTGTAAAGGAAATAATTTTTGATTTACCAACTACCAAGTGCAATTTATAAATTTTTTTTCTGCCAAGCGACTCAACTTTAAAGTAATTATAACATCTTTCATATTGAACTTTGAAGTTCTTTATAAAGCAAATATAGAAATGTTTAAAGACCTATAGATGATAGTTTAAATACATTTTTTGCTTTTTTTACCTTCTTAAAGTTTACATATATATAGATGACTTTTTTGTAACTAAAATTACAATAATTTTCTATTGAAGGTGACTACTCTGGTTAATCAGAATGGACCATCAAATAAAAAGAAGGGCAGATCTAAGAAGGCAAATGTCCTGAGTGCTGCTGTGCAGAAAGCTACAGAAAACTTTGTCATTCAAGGAGAGCAAATCGCCCATGATTTTCCAGAGGTGGAAAATGACATGCTTGCTGCTATTGATGAAGTCAGGAAGACAGGTAAGTTTTCGGTTAAATTTGAATATTTAATGAAAAAAAGTTATTTTACATTTATATACATACTGTCGTTCTAAGTAAATGATTATGAATTTCCTTTTACGTTAATAATACATGAGAGAAATCTCAGATATTATTTAATTAAATTGAAGAAAAAAGAAAAGTCATTGATTCTCACAAATAATATATAAATTAAACTAAGGAGTCATTAAGGTGAATTTTCTGTACATTTATTCTATTATTGATTGTAAAATCCAATTCATATGTATACCTCAGATAAGGGTTCTTCTTTCAAAATGGTTTCAACCAATGCTAAAATTATTGAAACAGGAGAGACCATGGATGATGCATCACAAGATTTTGCAGCTGATCCATGCTCTTCAGTCAAAAGAGGTGCTATGGTCAGGGCAGCCAGAGCTCTTCTTTCAGCTGTCACTCGTTTGCTTATATTGGCAGACATGGTGGATGTTCATTTACTGCTTAAATCTCTACACACAGTAAGGCTATTTTTTTTTGTCGCAAGTTTGTGTTGCATTCACAACAACTTTATTTTATGATAAAGTTACACATTGATGTTTAAAAAAAAATGCAAATACTAAGGCTTCAATAATGGGCAATAGCCAACAGTCTATCCTTATTTTCCTGTCGTTGATGTTGTTTTTTTGTTGTTGTTTTTTTTTTTGTAGTGATGGACAAAGTGTATAGAGGAAGTGAAGATATTTTGTGTTTTTTATTTAGTGAACTTACAAATATTGTTGGACATTTGTTAAATGATTGAAAACTCACCAATGCTGAAAAGTTATCTTTTTCACTCACAAGGTCGAAGGTGATTTAGATCGCCTGAAAAATGCCAGCAGTCAGCAGGAGCTGATGGATTACTTCCGTGACTTTGGACAAAGCATGGCGGAGCTATTGGACAAGGCTGCTCGGAGACAAGCAGTATGTATTTAATATTGATGATTAAGATTTAAAAAAAAGGCCTCAGGGGTATATTTACAACTGAACAATGTCAACAACTCACGAACGGCCTGTCTGGCACTCAACGGTGTATTTGTAGATTATCTAGGGAACAATCGTATCTTTGCGTGTCAAAAGTTGGTGATTTAAAAGTTATAGCCATTTTCTCTGAGGCTTGGACAGATCATTCCTGCTTGACAAATTGGCATATTATGTGTGACCCGAAGAAATGGTCTCAAAAATGAAATTTAAAAAAGCTGAAGATCGTTTTTATTTTTTGAATGCCAAGGGCCAGTGTTTAATGGCACCTTTGAAATTTAACAATTCCATGAACATCTGAAGAATAATGAATTTAGTCAAAAAAAGAAAAAAAAAAGAAATTGCAAAAAAAAATGTTTTTTTCCTTTGTAGGACCTAAAGGATCCAAGGAAGCAAGAAGAACTAGCAGCAGCAAGGGCTGTACTTAAAAAGAATAGCATGATGTTGCTCACTGCTTCTAAGGTATGAGTCTTGGTTAAAATAGAATTACATGAAGCCACTAAAAGTAGAGTATTTGCAGTTTTTATTATTGATCGCCCTTCTCAAATTTAAATGGCATCAATAACTATTTCCACAGTCGTATTTTGGGGGACCGTTGAGATGAATAAACTTTTTTTTAGTTACCCTCTGTTCAAGTGATAAAGTGTCTGTAGCTGGTCCAACACTGATTTTGAATATCACATATTGAAAGAGTGCAGAAATAGTCCCTATAAGAACTCCTAAATGCTTTTGCATGTGTTGTGAAACAAACATTTTCAGGTGTTAAAAAAATAAACTCTGGAATGCTATTGAATATTTGTTCCTCTGCTGGTACTTATTTTGTATTATGATGCTCAACGTTAAAAAAATTCTTGGAAGAAATAAGCACAAGGTAAAAGAAATTTTAATATAAAAAACGCTAATTCATTCAGGCCTATGTGAGGCACCCTGAGCTGGCGGCTGCACGTGCCAACAGAGACTATGCCTACAAACAAGTGTGCGATGCTATCAAGGCCATTTCAGATATTACTCAAGCCTCAGGTCCATCTGATGCACATCCTTATGAAGGACCAGGAGAACTTGCAGCTGCTCTCGATGAACTTGATGTAAGTTCAGCCAAGTTAATAATAAATTTAAAAAAATGAATAAACGTGTCACAATAATCTTTACACAGAGAAAGTGGAGCTCTGTTCTAGTTTAAACATTTCCTAGAACCCAAGAAAGATCCTATATGCTAAATAATCCATTAGTCTTTTTCTTTTCTTATTTCTTTACTTTCAGTATGTTTCGTTTTATAATTTTAGGTTGATAGTTGTAGTAAAACATTTTGTTTCTCAGATACATTCACAGTTATTCTAGCAGAACATTTTTCTTTAATAATAAAAGGTTTGAAATAGTTCATTTTGCTAAATTTGTACATTCCTTTGATTAAAATAGAGACATTATGTTTTAAGGAATTTGTAATTAGATATTTTCTCTCTTCACTTATCAGCCTCTCATGCTTGAATGTTCATCTCTCTTTTCATATTTTCAAAACAGAGAAAAATTATAATGGACCCTCTGACCTACAATGAGGTGCGCAGCAGACCCTCTCTGGAGGAAAGAGTTGAGAGCATCATCAGCGGAGCTGCTCTGATGGCAGACTCCTCCTGCACTAGAGATGATCGCAGAGAGCGAATTGTTCAGGAGTGTAATGCTGTCAGACAAGCCTTGCAAGATCTTCTCACAGAGTACATGAACAATGTAAGTTTTACCTGTGTTTGAATTGGGCTTGATGTTTTGAGAGTAAAGAAACAAAGACTGGTTCAAAATGGACAAGAAGATTTTTCAAAGCTTTTGTGCTGTAAATAAATTATTGTCATCTAAATTATCTGTTAATAAGTATATAGTATTGTATATGTGACAAAAAAAAAGCAATCTTGAAGGAAGATTCAAATTTTAAGTTGTCACCTACAGTACATGATCATGATTAGAAATTAGACATCAATTAAAAAAAAAAAAGCAATACACCAAGGAAGGCAAACCTGAATTAACATTAAGAATCATAACTATGTAACCATTGATCTGCTTGAGGAAACTCAACATATTTTCATTCTTACAATTAGTTTTAAATGTAAGGTAATATGTGGTGTGAACAAGATTCTCAATCTCCATTGAGTGGAAAAAATCATCAGAAAAATGAAGTCTTTTACTGTTCAAATTTGAATAAATAGTTTTTAATGTATGCTTTTGCTGCATAATTCCACAAATGCATTGAATTTTGTTCTTACACAAATTTTCATTGCGTCCCTACATAACAGTGCGGACGACCTATGAATAGAAATCAGGTAACAGAGTATTTACAGAATTGAATGTTAAAGACTTGAGTCCTTCATGGATGTGTTGGAATGCTCTCATGAGCTATGATGCATGGCACACATTTTAAATTTTATTTTTCTGACTAGGCATCCACATGAAGTGTTAGCTAAAGTTCTTTTAACACAATAAGTTTATATTATTTTATAGAGTGTTCAATTTCACTATTGATTTTGTTTCTATTTTTGCATTCTTTTTATTTTCTTGTTTGATTCAGCATGTTATCATATGAAAATGATTTGTTTTTCTTTGTTACTAATTTTTCCTTTTATTTTTTTAATCATGAACCTTCAATATTTCAGAGTACATAAAATGTTGAAACAAATGCAGTCTATATTAATACTTGTCAAAGGTAGACTCATTGTCATAACTACAGAACTATGGGAATGATTGCCGTTAGTCAACTAACTATATTGTCAATGAGTGAAGTATAAGAGGAACCGATATCATAGCCTTCAAAAGAACAGAAGAGAGTTAAAGGCCAAACAAAGACGAGTTGGATTTAAGTATTCTGATTTCTTTGCCACTTTTTCTGGACTGTAAAATTGGCACTTTGGTTACAAAAATATTAGAAGTCAGTTGTTTTTCAGCTCTGTAGCAGGAAAGAATGCAATACATGTATCTCTTATGTAATTATTTTCTATTATATAAACCTTGCCATTACTGAGTATTCAAAACTAATACCACTGTAACTACGATAATTCCTACATGACTTTTGTTGTGAAAGATTTAATGTCATATGTTTTGATTACACTAACATTGCATTGAAGATAATAATTGTATTGCATATTAGTCTGGCATGCCTTTTCTCTTTTCTTTTTAGGTTTTACCTGTTTGATCCATGGCTGACAAAATCACTCTCAACTTTACTATTTCAAGCATAGATTTAATTTTGTTTAATTAGGAATGCATCCCCTTTTGTCATCACAAACATTTCTGATGCAAGAATATTTTATACTTTTAAATTTATGGAACATTGATTCCATTATTGTCATAAAATTTGTAGATGATTTAGAAGCTGAGAATACCTTTTCCTTAAATAGTTGTAAATTCTGAGGATTTGATATCTCCCTGAATGAAATGTGTGAGGTCATATATGTAACATACATTGTTTGTATACTGTTTTTCATGTACGATTCCATTAATGATACTTATGTAGCTTTTGAATTACAATTACCTTTCTTAGTGGCTTCTCATTTTTTTTTCTCCAATTTTTCTTTTGTTTTTGTTCCAAAGGCTGGTAAAAAAGAACCATCTGAAGAACTTGAATCTGCCATTGACAACATGACAAAGAAAACAAAAGACCTTAGAAGACAGGTAACTCTTCAATTTACCAAACCATAAATTGGTGACTGTATAATGAAACACTTGTTACTTTGTTACAAATAGTTATACCTTTTCAAACTTAAATTACTGCCTTCAACTTAATGCAAAAGATTTTACTAACCCAAACTACTTCAGTTCTTAATTTTAATACTGTATGTCAAATAAGTGGGGTTTACAGGAACAATTCAGCAGCTTAGTCTAAGCTGTGTCCAAGGTATCTTAATTTTTTTTTTTTTTTTTTTCCAATCCAGTCATATTTGAAAGCAGCCTTTTTTCGAGTTGAGATTTTCAATTTCCTGAATTGAAATTTTGACTATCACCTCAGACCAAAGCTGAGCTCTTTTTATGCATAGGAAGTGTTTTTTTCCTTTTCTCCCGGATAAGGTGGTCCTGGGGTAGGACATCGGCTTCCGACGCAAAAGGTCCAGGTTTGAGCCCTGGCGATTGCGCTCCCTACTGGTTTGGTCGGTGTCAGTAAAATGTGATCGGCTGAGACAGGTATCCCCGCCTTGTCTCGTGTGTGGCAGCACATAAAATTGTCAGACGTCAGTCCTAGGGCCCGTCCACAATGTAGCCTATATATTGCTGATGTTGGACGTTAAACCAACTCAACAACAGCTCCCGGATAAATAATGAACTGAGATCATGTAGCCCTCCTCCTAGGTTAACATCTGGACCAGGTTCTCCAAGTATCCTCTGCAAACAAAGTCCCTCTTTATTTATATTTTAATTTCATTGTACTTTTTATGTAAATTTAACATCAAAGTTCATACAGCCAAACGCACCAGTCCTTGTTTTGGATCCTTAGAAATTTAATTTTTCTGTGAAAATATTTTATTTTTTTATTTTAAGCTCCGAAAAGCGGTTGTGGACCATGTTTCTGACACATTCCTGGAGACAAACGTCCCTTTGCTCGTCTTGATTGAAGCAGCTAAAGCAGGGGATGAGCGAGGAGTTGAGGAATATGCTCAAGTCTTTATGGAACATGCCAATAAACTTGTAGAGGTAATTTATGTATTATTTTTTATGCCTTTTTTATCTGTTTTGATAATGAGAATAAAAAATTGTCCTTTCATAAAAAAAAAAAAGTTATCAGATCATGGTATTACATTGCTTCTGTGAGAGGCTCCAGGGAATTTTGTCAAATAATGAGGCTTAGGCCTAAGGCACTGCTTTTCAAAGGCACCAATGTCCTTTATTTGTTTGTCCCCATTCCTGCAACCACAGCAGGTGATACACTTGGTCCAGTGAAGTAAATTTATGATAGATATGATTTATTAAATGGGTTTTTCATTTATTTTGATATTGATATTTATTGCCATTGATGATGCGGTGAAAAATGACATGTTAATGTTTTTGCAGGTGGCCAACCTTGCATGCTCCATGTCAAACAATGAGGAGGGAGTAAAATTGGTCAGAATGGCTGCTGCTGAAATAGACAACCTGAAATCACAGGTAAGATATCGATAACTAATATTGTTTTTCAAATATACCTCATTTTATATTGTTAGGAGGTTTCCATATTTTCTCACTGGCCATAATGGGTATGATGTGTCTAATTTTGTATTTGTTCATTCTACCAAAAAACGATAACTCATACTTTTATCTGCTTGTTTTTAATTGAAACATTCTTGCAAAGTTATACACATAAACAGGAATATACAACTTCCTGAAATCATATTTACACCACCCTTCTAAAAAAGAAACAGCAGACTAAATTAAACCATTTGGGTTTTTAGGCCCAATTTTTTAAATCTTTTTTTACTCTCAGGGCCTTCCTGCTTCTTCAGTTATTTTTGCCATAGCTCGTTGCAGATCTTTGAAAACTATGCACGCAATATCTGAGTCTTTCTTGGCACTATTCTTTGCTGAAGATATTTTGAATGATGATACTCTATTTTTCAGTCAGTGTACTTAATTGCACAGACAAAAAATTGATAGCTAAAGTGGAACTTATTTGGTCCTTCATTTAAGTTAAACATACACAGAACTGTTGATTACATTTGTAAATCAATTTTCTCCAGTTTTAAAGAATTGAAAGAATTGTTGGAATGATAGCTTAGAGATGTTGCTGGCATGTTTAAATGTAGCTTTTAAATATCACCTGAGGAATGCATACTTTATCTCATTTCTCATTTTGCATACATTACAAGGATGGTAAAAAGTTTTATTGAAAGTGTCTTGTGATTTTTTTTGTCGATAAATAGGTTATAAATGCAGCACGGGTGTTAGCATCAAGGCCAAGATCTAAAGCTGCTTTAGAAAACATGGATGTCTTTAGGGATGCTTGGGAAAAACAAGTACGTCTTCTGACAGAAGCAGTGGATGATATCACAACCATTCATGACTTCTTAGCTGTCTCAGGTAAGTTCACTAGTGTTCTGTTCTGGGAGTGTAATTTTATGTTATGTCAGCTTTCTGAAGACATTTTTCTGTGGATGCTCAGTTGACGATAAGCTAGAGTGACTTAATAAGGGTTAATGAGATGAACATTATGGTGTTGGTATCCAAGTGACAGTTTAGGGATATGAGAGATCTATAAAATTTAGGAAGAGTCTTCTATTCTAATGCTTACCACATGCACAAAAGAGGTCCATTGTAAATTGCATCTTTCTTAATGTCATGGCACAATGACCCTTCTCTACCATATCATCACTCAAATATTTGATGATTTAAAATGAATTTTTACCTGAAAAGACTACAAGACGGTGTGACTGGGGGCTACCTTTATGATATGTGAAGCATCAATTTTTTTTTATTTCAACTTCTCCTCAACATAGAGAACCACATCCTGGAAGATGTAAACAAGTGTGTGATTGCCCTGCAAGAAAATGACCCTGACACTTTGGACAGAACGGCAGGTGCCATCAGGGGCCGATCAGCCAGAGTGTGCAATGTGGTGGCTGCGGAGATGGACAACTACGAGCCAGGCCAGTACACAGAGCGTGTCATGGAGGCAGTTGTCATGCTCCGAGATCAGAGTGAGTAATGTTATATCTTGCTATATAAGTATGTTCTTTTTATTTCTGTATAAACTCAGATTTAAGTATGTTCTATTTGTAGATCCTTTTGGAGTTAGCTCCTACTGGGAACAAATATAGATTAAGGAAGAATATTATGGAAAATCTGATTATATATTTGATTTGAATATGTATTTCTTGGTATTAAAATTTGATATATAAAAATATAGTACAACCTGCTTTTAATAGCTTCAAATGAAAAACCTAAAAGCTTTGTGGTGTTAATATTCAAACTTGATTTTCGTTTTCTGTTTTTTTTTCTTTGGTTAGCCATCTACCCAGTCTTTTGCTTTTTAAGTATCTTGTTTAGTTTCATTGAGATTTAAACTTGATTGTCATAAATATTAACCTTCAAATCCACCTAACTTGTGAATATTTATATTTCAGTCATGCCCAACTTTGCTGAGAAGGTGGAGCATGCTGTGGATGCCCTAAATTCTCAGCCTCAGAGAGACGTAGATGAGAATGAATTCATTGAGGCCTCCCGTCTAGTCTATGATGGAGTCAGAGATATCAGACAGGCTGTACTTATGAGTGGGGTAAGATTTAATTATGTATTATAGATTGTGAAATTACATATGATCTATAATTATGAACATAGAAAGTTTTTAAAATGTGAAGTGAAGTGCTTGTTGTTTATAATTTTGAAAATTTTAAATATTCCTAATCTACATAAATTATCCTAGTGTTCCCAACAGGTATTTTGGGCTCCTGTTTTGTGTGTGTGTGTGTGTGTGTAAAAGTAGCAAGTTATATTTTTAATTTATATTTCTATTGTTTCTTTTCCGTCATGTATAGGTTGACGTTGATGAATCTGATAGTGAAGATTTTGAAGATGAATATGCTTATGCTCAATGTAAGTGCATCATGTGTTGCTTTTAAGGTACTGTGGTTGGTGCTTATACTGTTTACGACATTTTTGTTGAATCTTTAGAACAGAACTTTACATTTACAAATCTAAACTTGTGTCCATTCCTTTTCTTGAAAACAGCCAATGAATAATTTGTGCAGAGATATTTTTCTTTGAGTTTCTTTGCGTTGTCGAGTACTGTAAGTCATAACTGTGTTCTCAATGAGGCAAAAGAAATAATCAAGCGTATTTGAAGCATCTTTTTTATTTTATTTCTAATTCATAGGCCATAAAGTAAGAATTTTCTTTTTGACATATTTTTTTTCACCAATTGTTCATTATTATTTCAAGCAATGAACTTTTTCAAAATTACTTTTTTCTCAGCGAGTGTTGCTGACCATGATGACTACTATGGTAAGAGTGACAGAGCCATGATGCGTCGCCTGCCTGAAGAGGAAAGGGAAGTCATACAGAAACAAGTGGAACAGTTTCGCTTGCAGAAGGCAGAGTTGGATCGAGAGGTGGCTAAATGGGATGACAGTGGCAATGACATCATTGTCATGGCTAAGCAGATGTGCATGATCATGATGGAAATGACAGATTTCACTAGGTAAGATGATGAGAGTGTTGTTTGCCTTACCATACAATCAAGATTCCCAACCTTAGGATTTTAAAGTTCCCTAAATCATTTTGAATTTTTTTTTAAACTGATAAATGATTTAAAGAAATGCTTTAAAATCTGTGCACTCAAGCTATTTAGTTATTTAGTTTCTTGTTCATAAAAGTCTTGATATTAAAAACTTTTCTAACTATATGTTTAAAAAAAAAGAAGAAGAAAAAACATCACCTCCTAGACCATGCTTTATACTTAAGAAGTCAAGAGACATATTTAATATACTATGAAGTTGTGATATGTGGGTTTAATGTGTGGAAAGATGCCTATCACCAAATATGATAAAAAAATCAGTGTACACTGCTGGCAACCCAACTAGGCATTCAAGTGTACAAAGTGTAATAAAATGTGTACGAATATGTTATGCGGCTCACGGTTGGCAGATCAGATCATATGACATAATTATTTTGATGCAGTAATGTAGGAAATTGATATTTAAATGAGGTTTTTACTTCATTTGAGATCAGAAAGGCATGTTTTTATTATCATTAACTTTGATAATTCTCATCATATTAAAACAATACAAGCTTCATTATTTATTTATTTTGATTGCAGAGGACGAGGCCCACTAAAGAGCACAATGGATGTTATTAATGCTGCAAAGAAGATATCTGAGCATGGAACAAACCTGGACAAAGTTGCTAAGACAATTGCTGAACAGGTACGTGTTTTGTATTTTGAAAACTTATTTGACATGCTACCTTGTGCTTTTATTAAAAAATTACATCTAAAGAGGCTAAAAAGCATATGTATAATTATAATCTTAAAATGAAAATATTGTCTGGCCTACTTAGAACTGATTTAAATTCCTTTCAATCATCCATACCAGATATAAATGACAATAATTATTTTTCCATAATGTATTAGCATATATTTCCTTTTTTTTTTTTTTGCAGTTGTGTTTTAAAAAATTATGATATGATAAAAGAAACCCATCGTCTCTGAAAATGGAATAATTATATGACTTTAAGAATTTTATCGAAATCCCTCAAAGATTTCAAGAAAACAATTCTAAATTGTATATTGTAAGTAACTTTTTATTTTGTCATTTCTCTATATTATATAAATATATTTTTTTAATACATGCCTGTATTTGCATAATTATTTTGATAACCAAGGCCATTTTTATTTAGTATCTTTTTTTTTTCACCATTTGTCCCAAAAGTGCCCAGATTCCCAATCCAAGAAGGACCTCGAGGCTTATCTGCAGCGTATTGCTCTCACATGTCATCAGCTCAACATCACCAGCAAAGTGAAAGCTGATGTACAGAGTGTCAGTGGAGAGCTCATTGTGTCAGGGGTAGGACAATTAACCTAAAATTATACTCCCATCATTCTCAAGTGAACATATTTACACAAATAAAATACTACATGATCATTGTGAACTGCCATTGCTTGTTTTGAAAGATTTTACTGTGTGTTCTGTTTGAAAACTAAATGCATGAAAAAAGTTATACACACATTAAAGTTAAGATTAGAAAAGAATTTGCTCTGAACCTATTTGGTAAAAAATTACATTACTTATGGTATTTTTTTTTCCGTATCCTTTTATTTGCTGGGTATTTTTGTTCCTCAATTATTTTTATCAATTATTGAAGAAAGCACCAAACACTTTCACTTTACTATTTTAGAAATGAGTTTCAACGCAAAAACCTTATAATGTAAGTAAATCATGATGAAAAAAATATTTTTTCACAGGAAGATATTAAGAATTCTCGCAAAAGGGTGATTTTATATTTGCTATTTTACTGTTGACATTGAATTATTGTGTTATAGGTTATTGGTTATTTACATATTGTAACTAGAAAAGTCTTAAAAGAAAAAAAAATATGAGTCTCTCACACCGATCTAGTTATGTGATTCTGATTTACTGTTTATGTGTTTTTTTTCTTCAAATTTCTATAAAAATGTTTACTTTTTTGTAGGATCTATTATTGATTTTGCACAGAATTTTTGTTTTTTATTACATATCTGTTATTTATTCAATCTCAGAAAATAAGTCTAGTTATGATCCAGACTCTCTCAATACTGAAATCAGGACAGAAAAACTACCCAAAAAAATTAAGTTTTACTCTGAAATGCTTTTATGTCCTCTAACTTTGTTATGTAATTCCCTGTGAATTTACATTCCTAATTTTTTCACCAACTCAGTTCAAATTTTGTCCCGATATAAGTAACTTTTCTTGACATCTGTCTTTAAAGTAGCTAAGTCCAAACTGCATCCAGCTTCGTTTTGTGAGATTAGATAGCTACACCTTTTTTTATGCATTAAAAAGAAATAGTCAAAATATTTTTTTTTTTTAATGTGATATGTGATTGAAACCGCAGAAACTTGCCTTTAGCATCTCAAAAAAATTTTCATTAACGTCAGAAAAGTTTAAATTCGTTTATCTTTATGACAAATTCTACCTTTTTTATTTAAGGGTTTTGTATGTAGGTAAAAATAGATATATGTATTATAAGCTTTACTTATTGTTAGAATGGCGATTAAATTGCCTTTTTTTCCCCCCAGAACATTTTGGATGTCATTCGTTGTGTTTAGTTTTGTTTTCAAATGTTTCAGCTTTTGGTAATATGTAATCTATTTTCTTCAGTAAATTCAATGTGATGAAGATTAAGTATTTTGTTGTTGTTATTATTATTAAAATTATTACTGTAAAGCATGTAGACTGTCATGTTTCTTATAACTTTACTTTTTTTTTTCCTTCCATCAGCTTGACAGCGCCACTTCTTTGATCCATTCTGCAAAAAATCTGATGAATGCTGTAGTTTTAACAGTCAAAGCTTGCTATGTTGCTTCAACCAAGGTAAATATAAGAAGGGTTCAACATGTGCTTTAAGCTAGTGCTTAGCCAGAGTAAAATGGTAAAACAGTTTAAGATTAAGTACATTTGAAGAGAATTATTGTTTTAGAAGACTAATTTTAATTTTCAGAGTGCATATTTTTCATACTTTGCTTTATGAATTTGAGGCTCCTCCCATTGTAATTAATTTCAATTCTTTTCATTTCTTTTCAGTATACTAAAGGTTCAAACGTAAGTATCACAGAATCATTTTTGCATTTTAGAAAGATAGTAATTGATAACCTTGAAACTACATACCATGGCACTAGATAGCAATTGAAGAAAAAAAAGTACTCTAATTATTATGAAATCATGATGTACAGTAAAGAAAGTAAAATTAATGGCGCTTACTTTTGCAAGCAATAAGAAACAAGATATGATAAAACATTTTTTTTTAAATATTGTATTTAATTTTTACAAATTATGCACATGTATTTTAACAAGAAGAAAAATCAAGCAATAGTACCATATTGTACTTCGATACTTTACGAGTAGGACTTTGTAGACGTGAATAATGTGAGTGATTTTAGTTTTTGACTCTTTATTTTTCTGTATCAGTTTCTCATATTAAAAAAAAAAAGAAGAAAATTTAATATATGTATATTTATTTGCCAACTTGATTTTATTGAAATTACAGAAAAAACCAGCGGTACTGTGGAAGATGAAAGCTCCAGCAAAGAAACCATTGGTTCGCAGAGAGGATCCCAGTGAGATTGGGGCAAAAGTCAGGAAAGGAGCAGCCACAAGATCTGCCATTGAGCCCATCAAAGCTCTCAGTGAATTCCAAGAGGTTTCTCCAGAAAATTTCCTTTGAATTTGTTATGATCAAATCATTGTGCATGCTAAGATCTTTGATGGAGGTAGAATACCAGAATTATTGAATTTGGATGAGTTGAGGCATCCAAACTGAAGGCAATGGTGTCTATCATTTAATTCTTTGATATTGAATTTTTTCTGTTACATTGTCTTTTCATATGTTTGTTTTTTTGTTTTTTTTCTTCAGATAGTCTGGATTAGAGTTAAAAATATATCTGTTTCTATAAGAAACATAATATTATGATTAACAAATACACCAAAATTGTATGTGTTAATGCCTTAACATATTCTTGTGCTTGAATCAAGATTGCTCTGAGGATTCTTTTTTTTTTTACGGGAATTTGTTCTTTTGTAAAGTTTTGTTTATGAACTTTAACAAGGAACTCAACACTTAAGAATTCTATGGGCATGAAAAAGTTCCGGGTAAGATAACTATCTTGTACCTTTGCTATTATTTATACAATGCTTTTTTAAGAAAAAAATAAGGGTAACATTTAGGAAATAAAATTGAAAGATATTACTTTTAATTTCTGCAAATATTAATCATGGCACAAACAAGATATTGAAGACTATTTAGTTGGTTTGGGGTTTTATGTAGTTTTCCCTAACCAAAAACTTTGATTCAATTGTCACATAATTATATTCTCAAGTGCATTTCAGTGTAAAAAAAAATTTGAACAGTTTATTTACCGAGAATTTAAAGAAAATTTTAACGAGCCTCTGTAAATATTTATAAAACTTATATATATTTATATTATTTTATTTTATTTGTTTTGTCCAACCTGAACATGATTCTTACTGGAGTATAGACATACGCAATAGGAATAGAAAAGAAAGCATTGTCTTAACTCGTAGTTTACTTTGAATGACATCAGAGAAAATTAGACTTGACCTGTACAGCTTTTTCCATTTTGTTTTAGCTGGGTATTATAATAAATAATGGCGATTTTTTGCGTCGGGGAAAAGCAAAAAAAGCCCACTTAACCTCTGCCACAGCGAGTTTCAGATCCCTATTTGAGGAAGCCATCTGGTACAACTAAATTGAGCACATTTTTCACTTTACCTGTTTCAGAAAATGTGAGATATTGAATTGGTTTGGTATCTTTTCTGAAGTAATAAACCATATTCAAAGATCAAGTGTTCTATTGGAAGAATTTCTATACTTTATCTCATAAGTCAAATGGTTTAATAACTGTTATTATCTGTGCTAATAGAATTTTTTTTTTTTTCATTTTATGTAGCACAATTTTTTTAATCCAAAGGGGAAAAACAGATCTGATAATTTCATCATATCATTATCAACATGTAAATACTTACACCTCAAAATGAATGAGTCAGGGTTTGTGTATTTTTTCATAAATGTTTATATGGAAACAAAGGAAATGATTTTATTTTATAATTGTGAAGCTATGTATTTTATAATGCTGTTTTGAAAATGGTTGTGAATCCTGGCTTAAATTAGGGAAATGAATCTACATATTGATTTTTATTTTTAGATTCTGTCCTAATAGCACAATGGACTGACCTTTTGAAATAATTACTTAAGAATTTTGAGAACGAAATAAAATAGTAACAATCTTGGTATCTTTTCACTTGTTTATATTATACTAATTAACCTGTTTCTCTCTATTGAACAGAGTCTCTGAAGGAGCTACTTGTAAATGTTAGGGTACAGAGATAAATGATACAGCTTCATAATGAAGTAATATTTAAATAATATTTAGATGAACTTTTTTTCTCAATGAAGTCAACTGGTACAAGCAATCAGCTTTAAAATTAGGACTTTCCACTGATAGCGACATGTATTTCCAAGATTTTTTAGGACAGTACCTTAAGTCTGAGACTTATTGAACTACCAAAATTTGAAACAATTTCACTTTTAATAAAAAAAAAACAACAAAAAAACAAAAAAACAAAAAAAAAACATTGTATAGCATGGAATATGCATAATTATAATTTAATGCAGAGTTGTGAAAAGTTTGATTTTTTTTTCAATTGTAAGTCGATCTTAAGAGACATCAACAAAATATTATGCATAAGTCAAATTATTTGATAATAAAAGTCTCAAATAAGATTTTAAAAAAGTATTCATCCTGATACATTCATAGCAAATAACGCTATTCAATTAAAAGATGCAAGATACTCATAAAAATACTTTTCATTTTGTATTAATGATAAATTGATATTTTCTATCTTCAAATAAAATACTCTTTTTGCTTATGAAATAACTAGAACTAAAAAGATCTAGATTCGTTTATAAATCAACTGGAATTTAGAATGTCACTGCTATCAATTTATGTAACAAAAAGAAGCCCTTCTTTGGTTCTTAAAGTATCTTTTCTGTATGAAAAATAACAATTATTAGAATTTTTTGCAAAGCACAATTCAATTAATTTTAATCTTTCACTGAAGTTTGCTGAGCATTGGAAAAGATAAAATACATGACTGACTTTTTTGATAAATTACAGGTATTTTAAAAAAGAAGATATATAAATAAATGTATCAAATAGTTATTTACTGGTCCCCATTTTAATAAAAACTGAACAGCAAACCATTTTCAAGGATGAAATCATTAGAATTTTTTGCAAAGCACAATTAAATTAATTTTAATCTTTCACTGAAGTTTGCTGAGCATTGGCAAAGATAAAATACATGACTTTTTAAAAATAAATTACAGGTATTTTTAAAAAGAAGATATAGAGATAAATGTGTCAAATAATTATTTATTGGTCCCCATTTTAATCAAAATTGAACAGCAAACCATTTTCAAGGATGAAATTAATCTAAAATAATGTTTCTCCCGAATTAAAATCCTTGAATGTGTTGCCTAAATCTTACTAATGTAAGGTTTTTAACACAGAATGAATAAAAAGTATTAAAAAAAAAAAAAACAAGGTAAGAAATATTCCCTTCCTAATAAATGCACTTTAGTGAAAATCAAGCAGATATCTCCTTCAACAGCGTTAAAATCACAGGAAAAATTATTTTCAGTGGCTTAGCATGTAATCAACTGGAGTTCTTGCTATTAATTACGTGCAAAACTGAATTCAACTCAAGGCAATGATGGTTTTAAAAAAATAATACAGTATTGTTCTTGAAATAAGATGTTGAATATCATATCTCCACAATTATTTTGTTTAATTAATGAAGGCACCAAAGGTTTATGATAAGGGTGAGGGCATTAGATGACCCATGGAAATCGATTTGAGACAAGCCAAGAGACTCATTTCTGTTGTTTTATTTCTTTAACAACGAGAGATATATTCAAAAGAGTAGTCTATGTAAGAAAGGAATGCTACATCGTTATCTTAAATCAAAGTTGGGTGTTTCTGTTTTTAAACTAATGAATTTGAAGAGTTGAATACAGAACTCCTTTCCTCAAATCATGTGAAATACTTTTGTAATTCTAATGAAGCAGTTGTTTTTAATCAGCAAAGAAGGCTGTAAAAGTTATTGATTGCAACAGGTACATTTTTACAAAAGACAGTTTTGAATTGCATCAACTTAAGTTGAAAAAACAAAAACAAAACCTCTTTTTTGTTTTATCAATGGGGATTTCATAAGTTTTACTTAACAAATAGTTCACAGGGAGCAGTGGTAACATGTTTAAAAACAAATTGTTTCTCTTCAGAAAGGAGAAGCAGTGGTATTTACATAAATTTGAATGTATATCGTTCTTGTTACAAATAAGATTCAGCAATGTGGGTTATTTAATACAAAAGAATCTAACATTAAAAAGATCCAAACAAAAAAGATGCACAATGGGAAGTACCATGATATCATGTAAGACATACGAGATAATCATCAATATCTTAAGAATTACAATGCTAGATAATTATAGGAGGAAATGGTTCTTATAATCTCATGCAAAGACAACTGGAGATTAAAAATGAAAATATATATTAACGAAATAATTATAATCCCATTGAATATGTACAACATGTACATCGTTTCAGACTTATGTTAGTTTTGAACAGTTTTATGGTAATTTAAGTCATTCTGCTCCACAATAACCATTCGCCTTCATTGCACTAGTTTAAAAAGTAAATGACAATATGTATGTACACTCAGAAATTGAAAACCTTCTGTACACATAAATGTCTGAAGATTAATAAGTTTATTATTCATTCAAAGAGGGAAAAAAATTGGCTGTATGTTACAAATTATGACAAATATGTCTACGAATTAATGTTATTGCTGCTGAGCATAAAAGATGGCATGCTAAAATTGGTGTCTTTTGATGTGAAATGTTTTAAACTCAACAAGGGTGTAAAATAAAAAGATAGGTAAACAACAGGAGTCATACATAACTAACCTGAGTTATTGCACTATGGTAACAATACATGTAATTTTACTTACATGCTCATTCAAACTAAATATTTGAGAACATTTTTATCTCACAAAAGAAAATGTTTGTTTTCTGATTGTCATAAAAATCTCCAAAGTAATGTTATACGCTGTAGCACCGTTTATTCCCACTACGTTTCCTCTTAACACATATGGTTGCTCAATTGAAAATCCTCTATGGATTCTCCCTACTAATTTACATGGGTTTCAGTTAGGTGTATGTGATGGTGTAAAAAGTTCTAGGAACTACTCGTCCTAAATTTGGGCATCAGTCAAAATATTACTTCTTTTTTTGTAAACTGAGTTGTAAAGGAACAAATCTTTTGATTGTTATAAATAAATGTGTCATTTACCTCTAACCTATTACAAACATGAGGATATAATTTTAACTCTCTTAACTAATGTGGTTTGACATCCTATTTCATTTTATTGGGTAAAATTGACTTGTAAGACTTATGCAACACTCAAGTGTACTTGAAAGAAATTCCACCCTAAGGCACAATTTGTTTTGGAAACCAAAACATGGAGTAGATAGTACTTTAGTAAGTTTACCACTGGGCACATGTTGTGTAGTCAGCCAAACAATGTAAAATTAACTTATATACATTTCTCATTGTGTAATAGTCATTTATTTGAGCATAAAAATAGTTTCTAAGGCAATTTATTTCAAGTTTAGATTTTTGTTACAAAGAATATGGCATGATAATTGTTTTCCACAAAATTTGAAATACCTTAATGTAGTTATAAGATTCCAGTGGTTGAAAAATCAAATAAAATTTAAATACAACTTGACATTTTATTTCAAAAGAGCATTATAAAACCAAACGATGTTAAATATAATACTGATACTGGAAAATGTGTAAATCAAAAATTAATATTAAACAAAATTTACAAAGATTAATTTTATAGAGACAAATTCAAATAAAAAAAAGTATTATCAAATTTGTTATTTAGTCCTTGAACAAAATGGAATCAATTGATACAACATTAAAAAATTAAATATGTAAAATCATTAAGGCAAGAGAATTGGCTTCACAGCTATGCTCTTGATTCCAAAGGTTCAAATGGCTCTAAATAAGTGCTGTTATCAAAAGAAGGTGGCTGGGGAGGGGCAGGGGGTGGAGCAACCCAAATGTCAGGCTCATGAGCATCCATCCTGTGCTTGCTGTTGTTGTTGGTACTACTGCTGCCAGGTCTGCCACTCTGATTTCTATGATAACTGATTGGTCTAGTCCTGGGAACCCGCTTAAAACTGCTTGTCCGATTGTACTGAAGTGTGTGAAAATACGATGGAGGGTAATGTTGTTGCAGATCCCTACGATTTAGACTGCGACTGCTAAAAAGGGGATCCCGATCCAAACCATTGTCTTGAGGACTCTCAGGTTCTAAGTGAGGATAGTAAAATAGCCTATCTCGTTCTGGATACTGAAGGTGAGAAATTACATTGTGATTTACATGGTGACTGGTTTGGTCAAGAGAAAGCTGTTGAGCAGGAAGTACCATAACATCGCTGGATCCAGCACTTATAGAATCTGAGCTCAGTAGCTCTCGTTCTGACTCTGTTGACTTAATAAGATTTTGTAATTCTTCTTTCTTCTTCCGACGAAAGAAACCAAACTGGAGGAAAAGAAGCATAAGAGAAAATAACATAGGGTCCATAAATAGTTATCAGCATTTACTGTGTACTTGCCAATTATCTTTAGGCTATATAGTTCAATATATATAATTTCTGCTCTTCAAAATATGCTGTTTCAAAGTAATAGGAAGAAACTTTAAAAATTATGCTGAAGAGATAAAGGGTGGAGAGAAGAAGGGAGGGATTGATTGATTGATTGATTGATTGATGTTTATTGGTTCGTTGGGCTTCTCACCCTTAACAAACATGACAAAAAAAAAGGATGGGTATTTACTTTTTAAACAAAATAAGAAAATGCTTTTACAGGAAACCCACCTTCCACAATATTACAGTGATGACGTAGAGTAGCAATAAGCCACTGCATATGCTAATGGCTAAAGCCCACCATGTCACTGCTTTCTTTGGTAAAGGCTTGTAAGAGATGAATGTGGTTGTCTGGTAAAAGAACATAAGTTTTATACTCGTGAACATGAACAAGAACTATTGCTGAAGGAAAAATGGACTGAAATTTAATGACATCTGAAAATAATTTTTTTAGTAAAAAAGAAAAATCATTAGAAAAAGTATTCTAAGAAACAGGTACATGAATCCAAGACATAAATATTTTTCTATGAGTGAATCACATAAAATTAATTTGTTATTCATCATACAAATTTGATTTTAAAATATTATGCTCTTACCATTATGGCATGTGATACAGTCTCTGATTTGTAGGACTTATAACTTGGTTCTAACAGGTTTCCATAACTGATCAGCCCCAGCATATTAGACACCTGGAATTGTGAAATATTACAAATACAATAACATGCTCCATTTTTTTCAGAACGTTGAAAAATTGTAACTAAAGGTATTTACACATAAAAAAAATTATCTTTAAGCAAAAGAAATGCCCATTTACTTTCTGATATATATGTTGTTTGTTACAATACTCATCCATCTGTGAGTTCTTAGTTTGATGTTGAATATTAATTTGTTAAATTTCGGATTAATTCACCCTTGAATCTATATTATTTTTTTGCAAAATCAAATAAACACTTGGGAGGGTTAGTATAGTTTGACGATAATGATAGCCTGCATGTTTGCAGCACAGGAAAAACATTGCTTTTACTATAAAAATGTTATACTCGCATAATTACATCTTCAATAAACAAAGTTAAAAGGGGATGAAGCAAATGTTAGACTTTTTTTCTCTCTCTCTCTGTGTCATCATCCTAACAGATAGTATGAGAAAAAAAGATTTAAAAAATTATTTTACCTTTAAAGTCTGCAAGACATCCTTCCGTATGCCAATACTGATATTTATATATACAGTTTCATATATATGCATGAGACCGACATAGCATACTACAGTAGAGCAGTTCATTGCATCAGACTCGCATTCCTGTAAATATATATCAAATTAATCCTCTAGTGATACAATTTTATCGAATTAATATTAAAAGATAATTGAGAAAGGGAAAGATATAAAATAGTTGATAACCATTTGAGTGCAGCATGGTATTACTTATATAATTTCAACACAGTAACTTGATGTTGCATATGAAATTTGTCATTACTCCTTCCAATGAGATCTGACTTTGCCAACATCTTGTATTATACAAATACCTGCTGCCTTCTTCTTCATGGTAAAATAGCAGAAACTCAGACACCACTGCCCTGAACAACAACAACAACAACGCCAAAAACAGCAACAGCAACAAAAACAACAAACTTGTTATTAATGAATATACATAAAGATGCAATGTTCTTAGTATGCATGATTAAAAGTTACTGTTTTATAGGATCTTTTTATACTGACAGAATTTGCATGTAATGAAAAAAAATTACTTTATACAGCACGGAGGAGCCATCTTTCTTTTCCCGAGAAGCAGCAGAGCGATTGATTTTCCCTCTATCATATTTGTCTGTTAAGCTGCAATCCACTGGCACATGGGAGTCTGGCCTGCTGATGGTTTTTGTTTCTATCTGTAAATTAAGATTTACAAAAAGCATGACAATAAATCATTGGTCTATTATCGTCAGACAATACATTGAAAATAGCATATGTATGAATTATTACAATTTTGCTTCCATTATAACCTCATCTTCTTTTTTGCTCAATTCAAATTCACTTTAAAGAAATCTTAAATAGTTTTGCTTGCAGACCATCAAGTCATCAGTTTTATGAAGCAACATTGTATGGTACTTGTAGTTTCTGAAACTTACTAAAACATTATCAACTTTGATCCATTCAGAGAGAGGTACAGCCAAGGTAAGCTGCCCATGAGGCATGGGGCTGGGACCCATATTCCGCAGTACATACAAATGTGAAAGGCTTGCCCAATTAGAACTATTGTGATCTTCACTCATGAATGCTTTGTGAGGGAAAGAAAGTTGACCTGGAATAGACACTCTGCAGAAAATAAAATTGAAGTAAAAAGTAATCTCATAATATTGAAAGATTAATGGCATTTATATGCATATAAAATAAAAAGAGAAATTCTGTAAGATTTCACTTTAAAAAAAATTCTAAATAATTAACATTGTTTGCATGCTCCCTATAGTTTTCTGCCAATTTATTTTTAAAACGAGAAACAAAAACAAACAATACTATTTAAATAAATGCCTTCTTTATAGGTATTATTCTATAGTGGCAATAGAATCTTTAAATGAGATTGGGTTATTCCTGTGCATGCAACAAATTCTATCATCCTGTCAATCTGGAAGAAATGAAAATGAAATATATAATTTAAAAAAATACACACCCTGAAAACTTCATTTGTGTAGACATTTGCACAGGGATGGTGACAGAAGATAGTTCCATTTTATCCCTATTAAGCTCTGTCCTAGCAGAGGATGCACCGAAGAGAATATCAAATTCGTGGGTGCTATATGAGAGGCCATATCCGTAAAACCTTGCTTTGAAAGTGTTCTGTGAAGGCAAGAAATATGGATCTCGTTATTAGACTATTTTTCATTACTATATACAACTCTCTCAAATAAGTCAGGATCATGATTGGGATATGAGACTATATGGGCAAATCATTTCAGTTATCTAAGTAATACAATAAGAGAAGCCTAAAAATTAGTATAGCAACTTGGTAAATACCTTTATTGGAAATATATTTCTTAGGGAGTAAAAATAGGTTAAAATGATTAAATCTGTTTTACTTTGACAAGGCAGCTTTAACTAAAAACTTTGAATCTCACTGAAGACAATAATATGTTTACTGTGTTCACATACTATGGTCATTATTTGAATTATTGATGAGCACTACACATGTGAAAATATCGTCCTGGTTTCAACAAATGCATAACAGAAATTGACTACTGTAATTCTGATATTAAACTTTGCAATTAATAACTTTCTTTTTCTGTTTATTAAGTATTAAGAGTATAACATTTCTTAGAATTAGATGAATAAAAATAAAACCACTTTACCCTTTTCATAGACTGTATAGGTGACATTATATCACAATCAAGGACAGCAAGAGTAGAATTTAACAAACTTTCAGCCGGAACACATGTTACTGCAGGGCCTTTCCCCACTGTATAGACATACGAAAAATGCAGGGCTGATGGGTACGCGAGGGTCACCACAGTCAAGTAAGAAGTCTCCCCATTGTTAGAGACAGTTAACTCCAAATCAAAGTATGGAGTGTCGTCAACAAGGAAAGTGGACTTCCCTTTACTGTAGAGTGGTTTTGCATGGACTTCCAACTTGGGTTGACAATTATGGTCTTTTCCACAATCCAATGCAAATTGTGCCTGCAGATCAATGCATGTACATTTATTTGATTGATAAATCTATTCTATTTATTTGAAAAAGAGCTCAAAAGTGTACATGGATAAGACCAAAAGACTGTTTGATATCTATCTAGAAAACTATAAATTTTGACAGAAGTTTTAGGCTTATACATTTCATTTACACATTTCTCTATTAATGAATTTTTTTTAAAAGCTGCTGGAAAATCAGATTTCTTTTGTGGGTAAAAAAAGAACATAAATGTGGTCTTAAAGTAAAAACAAATAAATATATTCATTAAAAATAGAGTAGATAAGATGCATAAAATTAGCCTCTTTGGCATTTAAATATGCAAAGAAAACAGATTGTACACATGAAATGGCAAAATGTTAAAAATAAATCTTAATGGCAGCATAAGAAAGTCACAAGTCAGCAAAACAAAAAGTAGATAACTTAATTTTTAAACACTTTTTATTATTTTACCCTAACGACACATAATTAGGGTTATGAAATATTTGTGTTTCAGATAACAAACAGATATTTTAACACTTCTTTGGAAAACTTAACTTATGAAATGCAATAATGAAAAGTTATCCTTTGATTCAAATTATTTAGTTTTACTAGTAGATGTATTCCACTCACAGATAAGGACTAAAAATTATCCTAGTATAGGCCAAAAATGTCTATTCAAGACTAATATTGGCACTTACTCTTTCTATCTTCACAGTGGGATTGTATTTGTTCCTTATAGGACAAATTTCACACTCACTGGCAATGCCAATCGAGCTTGATGCAATGTCAAAATCTAATTGCATCTGCAAGGGGGTAACCACATCTCGACTCATCTGCAGAGATATTAAACTCATACTTTAATGCTTTATATGTACATAATTTAACATACATTTTTGTTTAAAATGATTTTTTTTCTTTCAAAGCATTACATTCAACCAAAAGTTCAACACCAACAATATTTTTTTTAAAGATTGTATCCTAACATAATGTAGGCTACAATTTCTACAATGCTTTTACTTGATTACCTTACTAAAAGTGCAAGTATAGCATATTATAATTATAATATACCACCTTTAGGAAAGAATAGAAATAAAATAATGTAACAAGTTTTAACAAATTAATATATTTTCTTGAAAATCAGGCGGAAAAGATTTAATATAAAAAAAATGTTCATGTCATTATGTTTTACTAAAAATTATAGAATGAGTCCAACTATTTTCAATTAATATTCAGATCATTTCTCTCAATTGGATAGCATTTTTTCATTACCCTTGTATAGATTTTCCTTTTTATGCAAAAGCCTCTATTCAATCGCAGAACAACAAGCTCCTGTAAAGATTCCAACTCTGTGTTTCCTTGACCTGGAATGAACAGCCTTGAACGTTCGCCTCTATGGCGCTCTATAGTGTCTAAGGTCAAAGTCATATTGATCTCTGTGGATGGACAGGTTTACACAATATTAATTTTTTTTTAAATTGAAATGAATTCCTACAATTTTTAAAAATAATTATATTTAACTTATATGCTTTCTTATGTGACTATGTAAAAAATAGTTTTAAAAGTTGATTTTAAGCATCATAAATGTTCATTGTAGCAAATATCTTGAAAAAAATTAGAAAAGAATAAAACAAATTTATCACAGAATATATAAGCGTTTACCTGACGAGGGGTGTAAATTTTGCCCAGAATATTTGAAGCACATCTCTGCTTCTATACAATGACAATTGAGACCTCTTAGACGACACTTGGGTTCACTTGCAAGATCAATTACTTGAGGGCTGATTGTCAAGTTTGCATTCAAGTCTAAAACAGAGCGTGTCCGCAATAAAACAACTGTGCTAGATTCATATGATCCAACTGCAAAGTCTGGCAAAATAAAATAAAAAATAGTAAAAGAGGTTAAAAGAAGTAAAAGGAAAATACTAAAAGCAGTTCCTTTTTTTCTTAGGTGCTCTGATGTTGCTGTTGTTTTTTTTTAAACTTAAAATGTATATTTTTATATATTAGTGTTTTACTTAACCAATGAATACTTGATATATACCAAATTTAATCCTTATGAAATTCAGTAAATCTTTTGAACTTTTAGGTTTCAATTATTGTTGTGATCTCAACACTTGCCTTGATAGTGGTCACGATCTACATCCCAAGGACGAGAAAATGACCAACCAAAAGCTTTGAGACTCTTATGCAGATCTCTACCAACAATTCTTTGTGATGGTTCATAATGCATTCCAAAGCTGGCTCCATTGTAGATGTAAACCACACCCCCACCTTCATAGGGTGCCCCTACTGCAAGATCTGGAAAGTTATTTATGTAATGCATGATTTTAATTCATTTACGCAAAAAAGGATTTAGAAAATTTGGCTTTACCCATACACCATGCTGTCATTTAGAAATTAGTAAATTCTAAAAAATGTATTTATGCGAGTTTTAAACATTTTTCCTCAATAACATTGACTGCTTTTGTTCCTTTTCCTTGCTAAGTTTTATTTAAAATTTGTTTTCCCTATTTGCAACTACTGCTAATACCAATCACATTGAGTAAACGTTCATTACGACTGCATTCATTGCCTTCTCAATAGAAGTCGTCCAAGTTTTAAAATGCTAAAATAATAGTTCTCTTTACCACCTCAAAAAATTGTGATATGTTATATCTTTATATCATGGCTTGCTATGACATCAAATGGTCTTAATGATATTTTATGTTTGTGGAGAAATACTGATTTTTAATTGAAATAATTAAAAAAAAAATTTTTTTTTTTTTAAATTTAAATTAATTTAAATACTGATTTTACTAATTTTTATTCAAATTAGATTTCGATTTGTGGCGTTTTTAAAAGCCTTTTCTTATAATCTTTTGCTGGTAATGAATTTTATTAAAAAAGCATCTTATAGCATAAAAAGCATCTTATAGCAATTTAAATTGAAAAGAAGAATACGCTTAGCACAAACCTTGATAACCATCCACATTTAAATCTCCAAGATTGGCAACAGCAGTTCCAAATCTGGCACCAACACTATTTGTTCCAGACAGGATGGGTTTTAATAACTCAAGATTAAACTGGAAAAAAGCAGAAATAGAACACAGGGGCTATTTAATGATTGTCAGTACAATTTACATAACTTATACAAGCTATGTAAAATTTTAAACCAAATCCATTAAATACAAGATGGAGGTAGTCTGGTTAAAATGAGTAATACAGAGCTATACGGAATGATATTGTTATACAAAAACTCTTACACTATTTAATTCAACAACACTATCCCTATAAAAGTGTTTAAATATTTTTTGTTTTAATTGTAAGTTATTTACCTAGAATTATGAGAAAAAAAAATGATAGGTTACAGTATAGGCTACACATACAAACTCTCTATTGATGTAAACGTAGACTCTTCCTTCATCCATCTCCTTTGAATACAATGGCGCACCAACAACAATATCATCAAGACCATCACCATTCAAGTCAAGACTACACACAGATGCACCAAAGGAGCTTCCCAGCTGTAGGAAATAAGTTGGAATGCTTATGATTTAAGCATATTTCTAAGGAATCAATTGTTTTCATTAATGGTATAATTTAATATATTGTATTTTCAAAGAACATAAAGTACAAATCAGACTCTGAAAGAAAAAACACACAAAACACAAAAAATGTATCAGATTTCTAATGCTAGAGTCGTTTTGGTAAAATTCTTCAACATCTGAATAATTGATTTTCAACATTTTAAGTTTACCCAAATATATAGATCGTTATACTTGTGAAAATAGACTGTCCTAGATTTGAATTTAATTAGTAAAACTCATAAGATTTATTTTCCTTATGAGCTAATTACCCATTCATCCAACTGTGTTTCATGTATACTCCACTGCTTTGTGAGATTTTTTAAAAAGACATTTGTGCATAACTGCTATTTGAAGAAATCCTGTCAAAGTCTATGTGAAATTTCTTGATCTTTTAACCCTTCATCCAAACAATACTGATTTTTAAATTGCTATCCCAACTAAGCATGCTTAATCCTTACCCTCAGGCCAAAAGAATATTCACCATACACATAGTCATTTAAGACAATGATAAATTCATACCTAGATGAATTTTGTTCAAAAGCTTAATGATAAATCAATAAAAAGTCACTACAATTGAAAAAAAATTTAGAGAATTAATAAAAATTATTATACATGATTACCTTTTAATAACATAAAGAAAATCTCAGTTATTTGCCAATTTAAAGGTAAAATCTTATACCTTAAGTTGTAGAGTCAAATAAATGATGCAATATGTATCAAATAATTATATAAAATGATACAAGTTAATTTAGAGTGAAAACAAAAGGCTAATGAACTGAGATGAGAATTATTTACGGTGCATACTTCATGCGATTACACACCTGTTCTCCTTCTTTGAATAGCAGTAACTCTAACTTGGAATCATAAACAAATATCTGGAAGTTGAGAGGATACACATGTACTGTATTTAGAATCTTCAACATGAGAACATGTGATTCAAAGTGCACAACTAATTAAAAATAAAAAAGATGAACTGTGTCATATATTATATATAATTCACACTTATCATAATCAAGTTGTAAACCAAGTCATCACATATAAAAAGAAACATTCAGTCATTGTCCTTTCTAAGGATTTTTCCACACTTTCAGAAATGAAAATTATGATTTTCATCATTGTATATGACATATTATTAGTCTCACTCAAATACTCTTTGAATTTTAAATTTACAGTCATTAATATAAATAGATCGTTGAACATTACTAAAAAATGGAAACATTAAAAAGAACAATTTAATTTAAATAAGGTAGTGTCAGATATCTCTATTATTAGGTGGAGTTGGTTTAACGTCCAACATCAGAGCTATACAACGCATATATGTTGGAAAGAAAAGTATTGCAAAAGAGCACGTCAAGGGCACACATTTCATCTAAATGAATCTACGCAACATTTTTGTTTATTGTTCTTTTCTGAACTTGAACCAGCCTTACTAGTGAGATAGCACAGCATCAGGAATAAAAGGATAACCTGGAGTAAATTGAAATAGAGGAAAAAGGGAATACATAGGAACGAATGATATTCAATAGTTGAATACTCACTTTGCCTGCACTTCCAGCTCTTGGTCCTCCAACCACAGTAGATATTTCATCTTTGGTTAAGCGAGCTGTTGTTATTGAAGAGCCTAGGGAAGTTTTTATAAGTTGAATTTGAAAAATTCTATCAAGACTTTGATTCAATGCATTCCATGTTTAGTTGCTATAAGTAAATTTGACATGACATGTGCAAACTAAAGTACATTTTTTTTTATTACATATGATAAGTATTGCAATACAATACAATGTATCTCATCATAAGCAGCACCATAGGAGATCTAATTTATTTACAAATCAAGGTTTTTGAAAGAGTTATCCAGCACTTTGAAAATTATACTCTGCTCAGCATGGTATTTAATTTTAGATCAATTTTTTGTTCTTTGTGTATATTGGGTCAAAAACAATGATGACAACAAAAAAAGTAAATACCTGAATCGTGAAAACTACAAATCAGGACTAAGAAAATTTCAGCAAGCCACCTAAAGCTAAATTTTAGGAAGAATTATCTCACCAAAGTATGAGTTACTTGCTTCAACAGGAATATCCACTACTTGTGGCTTTTTCTTGTCACTCCCTTTGATATGAACAAATCCGCCTGTGAAATAAAAATAAAACGCTAATGCAATCTTCCATCTACATAAATTAAACGCAGAATTAAAGGATGTCCATAATCACCTAATAACCAATAAGTGAAGGGGAAAAATGTTAACACCCCTTTCCCCCCAGCAAATGAATATTATGCTTTTCCTATTTCATTTAATATAAAAAAAAAAGTAATTTAAAAGCAACATTTTAATAAGTTTTTTTTTAGTTTGGAAAGTTATTTAGCAGACCAATGGTTACCTGCAAAGTCGTTTACACCTGGACTGCCCAAAACTGCAAATTCTCCATCCTAAAAATAACAATCACAGAAATGATTAGAAAAATGATTACATATAGTAATGTTTATGATAATAATAATAATAACAACAACAACAACAACAACAACAACAACAACAACAACAACAACAACAACAACAACAACAACAACAACAACAACAACAAC
>RQTK01000158.1:147599-168020 GCA_003991915.1 Elysia chlorotica | reverse complement strand
TAATAATAATAATAATAATAATAATAATAATAATAATAATAATAATAATAATAATAATAATAATAATAACAACATTTCAGTACCACTACAATTGTTGTTGTTACTGTCAGTGTGTTTTTTTTGTCCTGCATATACAATATACGGCCCAAATATTCTTTTTTAGGTGCTAATAAAATAAAATGTTATCTTTTGTATTTACTTTATTATATTTAACAATTTAAGAATCACACTATAAAGTTTGATCCCTAAGGATATTAGTAGTTTTCACTTTTTATTCATTAATTTAAAAATATTAACCGTCTGAAATTTCCCAAAGATTATAAGACTAGAAGAAAGCTTACCAAAGTCAATGGGCGACTCATGCAACCATACCTACCTGAGAATAGGCAGCAGATGAACCCAGCATGCCCATTCCGTAGACATAGTAAGTTCCACTTGAATGAATTTGTTTCTTCAAATTATCAAACACAGGCCATCCACTGGAGTCATCAAACTCAAGCTCTTTGTTGGACTCATAGCATAAACCATTCATGAATGACATGCCTTGTAGATGATATTGGTTTTCTACCCACCTTGGGGCACATATCTTAAGAATGAAAAGTAGAACGAGACTGTTTGATAAAGTCAATTTACAAAAAGGTCTCAAAATAAAGGAAGACATATGGACATATGAATTTTTACCTATCATGATAAACTATTTAAAACATATACTATTCATTATCAACTGACATAAAATTAATATGGTTCTTTCTTATCTTACAAAACAAAAAGTGAAGTCTAGGCAACAGATCAATAATCAGTTTAAATACTTGTGTCATAAAAACAAAAACAAAACACATGAAGGAAAGCTGCCTATGGTAAATAAACTATTTCTGTTATCGTATATAAAATCCCATCATAAAATGGTTCTAATGGATGATCTGCATGTCTCACCAAAGATTGGACCACTACACATCTAAATTAAAATACTATCTCTTCTTGCCCCCTCCCTTTCTATTATTAAATCTGGCACATTATGATCTTTAAAAAAATTGGATCCAAGCACAATAACAATAGTTTGAAGGGAAAAAAATTAAGATAAAATTGTTTGCATTACCAAAAAATGTCACCCACCATTACATTTGAGTTCCCCTCAACATTAACATCGATTGAGGCTCCAAGCAACTGGTGATCTTTTTTGTGGTCCACTGTAATATTTCTCCATGTTCTAAACACCTGTTTCTCATTTCCTTAGAAAGGAATTGAAAAATGTGAACAGTCACTTCTAATATTGTATAAAAAATAGCAATATTAAAATAGAAAAAACACCAGCAGACTATCTATTATGCTACGTTCTTAATTTTTTTTTTAAATTAATGTGTACTTAGATACAACTATGTTTACGTAAAACGTTTGCTCATTGTGTTGCTACATGTATATTTGTATAACTGTTTATTTATATTCATCTTTCAAAGCCTGTGCTTGACAAAATAATTTTCGGTATGTATGATCTTAATATATATATATATAGAGAGAGAGACTGAATAAACATTGAATTGAATTGAATTGAATTGAATTGAATCTATGCTTATAAAAACATGCATGGAAAGGCCTTTCTTTATAATTAAGGAAGGCATGGTTGAAAATAATACATGGGGTATAGTTTGCTGAAATGAGCAACAAATTATTTTCATCATTCAAAGAAAGGGTTTAAAATAGGCCTAGAAACCAAAGTAGCTCAGTCAGTGGAGTGAGTGGCTTCTGATTAGGAAGTTGGCAAACCAAATTAGTAAGCCTTTCCTTACTAGAGGCGTTGTCAGTACTGAATGAATGTAGCAATCAATATTACACGGTGAGAACGGAGTCCTGGTATCCACACTATGTCCCTCTGAGGTAGCGTGTAGGCTACTTGTCAGACATTAGTCTATGGACAAAATGTAGTTAATTGTCTAGTTGTTGATGGTGAATGTTAAGAAACCAAATAAACAAACTATAGGCCTACATACCAACGTAATCTACAAAAATTGTGTAGCAGCTGCTGGGATATCGCCAGTTGCACCGGAAGATTGCTCCTGGCTCATTTATGCGAGGCAGTGATGAATCGTTTGCTTTTGGTGCTCCAACAAGTAACCTGTTCAAAAGAGTATAAAAAGATAAAATTATTCCAATTTGAACACGAGCAATCGACATTATCAATTGTTTCCTTTTCAATTTTCCACTAAAAAGAAACTCCAACAAAAGGATAGGCTAAAAATATTGATCCTTTGAAAAAAAAATATAGTATGCCTAACATCGTGCTTCACAGCCCATAGGGTGTTATGCCAAAGGAAAAAAAAAACAATTAAAGAAGAAGAAGAAGAAGAAGAAGAAGAAGAAGAAGAAGAAGAAGAAGAAGAAGAAGAAGAAGAAGAAGAAGAAGAAGAAGAAGAAGAAGAAGAACAACGACAACAACAACAACAACAACAACAACAACAACAACAACAACAACAACAACGACG
Source organism: Elysia chlorotica (assembly GCA_003991915.1). Lineage (NCBI taxonomy): Eukaryota > Metazoa > Mollusca > Gastropoda > Plakobranchidae > Elysia > Elysia chlorotica. The sequence continues at coordinate 165,543 of RQTK01000158.1, read as the reverse complement.
ACAACAACGACAACAACAACAACAACAACAACAACAACAACAACAAGAACACCAACAAGAACGACGACGACGACGACGACGACGAACACAACAACAACAACAACAACAACAACAACAGCAACAACAAACATGACTGATTGAATGAGATCGAACTCAGATGAGCATTATTATTATAATTATTGTCGGATCTTCTGCGTCAATCCACGTTTCCACGCCCAGGTTTCTCGTTCACAAAAAATAACCTAAAGGCAACATCAACAAGCAGGCCTATACAAGCGGGCGTGGGGTTCGAATACCAGGTTTGGGGAAGAGAGAGAGAGAGAGAGAGAGAGAGAGAGAGAGAGAGAGAGAGTTTTTTTTAGAACGAGGGAGGGTGTAAAGATTTATCAGAGAAAGGGCGGTGGAGTTAAGGGAGGGAAGAAGAAAGAGAGAGAGAGAGAGAGAGAGAGAGAGAGAGAGAGAGAGAGAGAGAGAGAGAGAGAGAGGAGAGAGAGAGAGAGAGAGAGAAAGAGAGAGACTTTTGTTCTTGCCTACTATGTTAATCGCGGTCTGGTTTAGACGTCTCCCTGCTTATTTTGGTAATTTGAGCCTACGCTTACCTGCGAGCGGAACTGACATTTCTTGGCGAAATACTGGTACTGCCAGTTGGCCTAGCTAAAACTTGATTTATAAAAAAAATTGAACAATGTGCCTCAAAGTTATATATGTCTATTTGCATTCCACGTGAATATACAATCGTATAGATACCTATTAAAGACACAACGGTAGTATCAAAGGGAAAACGACCAAAAAATTGTTGCGTGAAATATCTGACAAGCTACTAATTTTTCATTGAATTTAGATTAGGCTAATAAAGATATCAAGTGCCCTTAGCATACGGTATGTGCGATATTATAATACATGTAGCCTAAGAAAACGCATCGCCGATCAGGGCATCTCAGACATACCTAGGACTGTGCTTTATTTTGTTTTAGTTTTGAAGTGTTCAAAGGAAGAAAAAAAGTATTCGAATTGATGTATGCCTATCTATAGTTTTGTCAATCATGTTTGTAGAACTTTATAAAAATTAATGTGGAAACGTTTTTACTGTGCAACTATTTATCAAGTTAAATATATATTGTATATAGCAACAGGTATTTATTTTTTTAATGTATGTATATATGTGTATATATAAACTTATAAGGACAATTTAAGAGGAAAAAACAAAAAACCTATCAAAAGACGGTCTTGTCAGGCTGATCTTTTGTATAAAAAAATAAAAAAATAAATTGGAACTCTCCTGCTCATAGAAACCATATTGAGTATTGTAAACAATATGGCAGCCTCCAGCTGTAATGCCATTCATGAGCTAATAACGTTGTTTTATATGCGTATATTAGTGATCTAAATTAAATGACATGATACTGTCTTAATGTATAATTCTGTCATGATAAAGAAAAAATGAGCGCACAAAAGATCTACACGGTTATATTTACGAAAAGATCTTGTTTCAATAACTAGATTAGATTCTAACCATTTTCCCAAAAGTACAGTCTTAGTTAGAATCTAGATCTAGATCTAGATCTAGATCTAATTATAATCAATCGAGAAACCGGATTCTAAATTAGAGTCTATCACACTAGATCTAGATCTAGTAGATTGGATGTACAGTCAAGGGGATTTTTATATAGATCTAGATTACATATATATGATTACAAATCATGTCTAGATATATAGAAAATATTTTTCGAAAACAATTCAAGCTTCCAAACAAAAAAATTGTTCAATGGTTTCCAGGACACATGCAGACTGGTCTTTTACAAATGCAAGCAAAACTGAAGAAAATAGACTGTATTGTTGAGATACATGATGCAAGGATACCCTTTTCTGGACGCAATACACGTCTAAAAGATTTTATCAAATTGAGACCTCACATTCTTCTTTTGAATAAAGTTGATCTAACTGACTTAAATGCCAACAAAGCAAGACGCAGTGGTATTGAAGCAAGACTCAAGCTAGATGGTGTTGACAATGTGTTTTTTACATCTTTTCATGCTATGCAGAACAGTTCATTTCTCAATTCAGAGCTTCTTCCTCTTTCCAAACAACTTGTGGAATCAAGACCAAGATATCAAAGAGAAGGTGCTGATGATTTTAACATGTTGGTTATTGGCGTTCCCAATGTGGGAAAATCGACTTTTATAAATACATTAAGGAATAACCAGCTGTACCGTAAAGGTAAAGCTACAACTGTAGGGGCCAAAGCTGGTGTGACCCGGAGTGTTTTGAATAAAATCAAAGTTGGTTTGAACCCACCAATGTATCTTATAGACACACCTGGTATTTTGCCCCCAAATGTGTCTAGTCTTGAGGCTGGAATGAGACTTGCAGCATGTGCCTGTGTGCCAGATCATATTGTTGGAGAAGTGAACATTGCAGACTACATTTTATACTGGCTGAACAGCAGGGAGAACTTTCAGTATGTGGAATATTTTGGTTTGACTGAAGCATCAGACAATATATTAGATGTTTTGTCTAAAATTGCTATAGATAACAGAATGGTAACTAAAGTGAAGAGTGTTGTAACCAATACATATGTTTATCGACCAGATAATGTTTCCTCAGCACGTATGTTTCTGTCAGCTTTTAGGGAAGGTAAACTTGGTCTTTTTGTGCTTGATGATGATTTAAAGTAATTTTGATGACATAAATATTTTTTTGAATTGATTTAGTTTTCTTATCCGTTGCTGCTGGCGCAAAAATTTGATATTATTAGGCAGCACAAGCCTTATAAATTTGTACAATTTGTACAAGTTAAGGGTCCAGTATTAAATGATTTAATAATTTGTAATGAGATGCTCTTGTGGAAGAAAAGGCGCAGGCTCATGAGATTGTCTAGTGATAGTCGTATTTATAACTCTGATATTTAAGTGTGACTAGCATAAAGCACTTTCAATATCTAGGGAGATTTGCATACTTAACCATAATTGTGATTGTGTTAGACTTTAGAGACTTTTGTTATTTTGTGGATTGCATTATAAATCAGATCAGGTACCTACAGTACTATACGAAAATTTTTAAAATTTTATTTCACATTGCAATAGTAATATTTGTGTTTGATGATAGGGTGCATGTTGATAAATAAAGTAATCTAAGATATGTTTTCCAGGATTGCATTTATGTCGGTTTTTATCATGAACATAATTTATCTTTCCAAATCACTAATCTAAGTGCAATCTTTGGTCAGAGAAAGCAAAGTGTCTCTAGTATTGTAACATCTCCTAGATCTCAAGAAAAAAATCCTATTCGCCATAATTAGACGCTGAGAATCTGGAACAGGATACCAGGGACTTTGACATTCACAGTATACTGACTCCGTCCCATCTGGAAAGGAGCAAGGTGACTCGAATTGTATAAGAAATTTGAACTCCAGACCTCCTTCATTGGATGTGAACACTCAAGTGTAAAACAAGTGCCACCACACTTCCCTGTATAACATATGCATCTATTTTTTTGTACAAGTACTTTGCGAGAAACACCAGATTCTTTCTAACCTATGCTATAGGTGGCTAATTCATTTTGTTTACAAATTAAAATTTTGAAACTATACCTTAGTTTTAAAGTTTTAGTTACATGGTAAATTTCATTGCAAGTATCACAAATTAAACGTTTTTGTTGTTACACTGCTTTATGCTAACGTTTTGTGATGTGTACGAACACATTTTTTATCCAATACTTTTTTTCAAAAAAAAAAGTTGAACAATTTGTTTCATTCATCATTGTCAAATTTTTTTTTTACCAAATTATCCAAATGTTCCAGTTAAAGTTCTAGTAAAACACTTACAGAACATTTTGGGGTTAATGATTTAAAGTCATTTTTTATTCACTTTAACTTTAAGTTAATGCAAAGTAAAATTCTGTTGTGTCTTTTGTGTTTGTTTAGTTAACTAGTTGTGAAAGTAATTTGTGTCATTTGTAATTAAATGGTATCTTAGCAAATTTAAGGATGTAAATCAGTAGAAATCATTGTTGTTTTGTAAATAATTTACACAAATTATACATCAGAAAAAATTAGATCTCTCCACCCCAATCACAAAACCTGGTTATTTCCATGCATACATTTACTAGTGCACTAGTAGTAGTTTGTTTACTCATTGTCAAGAATAATATGGTTAGAAAATTAAGCTCCCAGTTTGTTGAAACAGAAAGTCATTAAATTCATTAAAAAAATTATGGAAGCTTATTTATGAGACGATGCATATAAATATCCCAGTGTTTGTTTTATGAATAAGTTATAATCAATGCATAACAATAACATTCTTTTGCGAATGTATAGTATGTAGGCCTATCACTAAGTATTTTGCTTACATTCTGCTGTGTTAAAGTCTCTGTTATTTTTTCTTCTTAATGTTTAAAAAAAGTTTATGCTTGTCATCAACATCAATGATAGCATTCAGTTATGATCACTGGCATAGAATGAAAATAGTCATCAGTTATACAGTCATAAAAATTACCAGATTTTAAGAAAATTAAAACCTTTGAAACTTTATGCTTTTCATTTTCAAGGGAAACTTGTTAGAAAATATTACATGCTATGTCACAATAAGATCTGCAGTAAGATAAAACTTCTGCCTGTAGGCTGTGAAACTTAGATGCAAGTATTTTGTTTCAAGTGTTACTGGTACATAATAACGCATGTATGGTAATTGATATTCTGTCATTAGCTTAGTTGTAGTGTTCCCATTAATCAAGATCCTTCTAATCTAACTATACTCATTGCCGTTAAAATTAATTTTAGTCCAGTCCACAATGTACCATGTCATTTTGATAATATCTGTTGAATCCCGAGTAACTTAAACTTGTTTCATTTTTTTTCAAAAGAGATTTAATTTAGAAATATATGCTGTTTGAGTGATGAATATAATATGTTTATAACAAAAAAGATGTTTTTTGAAGAAAAAGAAAGAAGAAATCTCTTATTCTCAATTCAGTTTCTTGGTTCAGCACTTGGCGTATAATACACAACCAGCTCAACTTGAACACCAATGGCAATGCACTAAACACTCTTAAAGATGTGAAAATTATACTGTAAATTGAAAAAACTTCATGTAACATAACATTCTCTGTATCCTCTATAAATATTTAAAAAGCAGTTTTTACTTTTACTTGTTAGACTGGGACATTTAAGAAAACAAAGCAAGTGCCATTTAACATATACTGTTATTGCTATACTTGCTGTTCGAATAGCTCAATGCAAGGCATTAGAATGTTGTCTTTAAAATTGTCCAAATAAAATCATGTTTATCAAAGGTTCAGTCAAATTAAATACTCTAAAAGATCTGTATAACTACTGTAAATGCTTTTGTGTCATTTTTCATCAAAGTAAGGTATAAATAGAATTAACTCTTAAAGCCCTCATGCACATTCCATGTTTTGACAGAGGGTTTTAGATAGATCTATAAATAGAAAAGGGGTATTTTATCATTTTCTGTCATTTTTTTGTGATGCGGCTGCTTGGGTTTGAAGAGTTAATCTATTTAGCATGTGTCTGTGAGCGTTTTCGTATGAAGGAGATAGAGAGAGGATAGGGGGTAAGGAAGAGAGGAGTTCTTTGTATTAAGGATAAATTGTAGTAGAATTGCTGCTTTTTGAACACGTTTTTGACAACAAAAATGCATGATGGTTTCTCTGTATATACATGTAGGTGTTTTTTACAATAAAGTTACCATACATGTATGAGTATTATTGATATCGCTTATTAATGTGTCAGGAGGCACCTTCCATGGATATTTTTAAACGTAGGCTTAAGTTCTACCTTTTTGATGATTGCAATTGAACCTGTGAATGTTTTAAATATCTCTTAATTGCTGCTTTTTGAAAACGTTTTTGACAAAAAAAGTGCATGATGGTTTCTCTGTATATAGATGTTATTTACAATAACGTTACCATACATGTATGAGTATTACTGATATCGCTTATTAATGTGTCAGGAGGCACCTTCCATGGATATTTTTAAACGTAGGCTTAAGTTCTACCTTTTTGATGATTGCAATTGAACCTGTGAATGTTTTAAATATCTCTAACGTTCCTTGTGACTTTTGAATGTAATAATTGTTTTGTGTCAACATTATATGGTTATTTTTCTTTTGTAATTGTGATAATGTAAATTGTTAAGCGTGTTGAGCATGATAGTTCATAGAAGTACGCTATAAATGCAATACATTATTATTATTATTATTATTATTATTATTATTATTATTATTATTACTATTATTATAATTATTACCGTATTATTATGTGGCTGTACAACAACAACAAAAATGCATGTTAAAGGACTCCTAATTGGCATACAAGTTTATTGCTTTATCATGGGAGTGAAGCTTTTTTTAAAATTTCAAACACAAAAAGTGACTTTGATCGAATCATATTTTTTCACATGTTCTATGTTATATGAAATGCAATAAAATTTTAACATAGTACATTACATACTGTGTTGATCTTTTTCATGTTTGAAGCTGAGATAGCACCATTGAGTGCTTGTGTGTTAAACTTAAAGGCCTCAAAGGGAACAATTTTTACTTTTTTATTTATTTTTTTTTAAATAAGCCGACATTTAGGAAAATTACAAGGGTTTATGTGACTGTAAAATGTAATTGTAATTTGTATACTGTACTTATGCAATGACTTGTTGCTTCGAACAAGATTTTCTCTTCATGAGATCATTATGACATTATTACATAAATGTTTTTTCCATTTTTTTCTAAAAAGATATAAACTTTTCAAATATATAGACTACATGGTAAACTTATTAGCTGCCTACACACAATTTGATTAAAACTTCATTTGTACACGAACTCTACAAAATTAGAACTAGAAGCTATATTTCTGTCCCCGCAGTTTTTTGCCACTTGAAACTGCAAACTTGCATATAAATTTGCCACAAAAAATGGTGAAATTTACCACGAAATATACCAAAAATACAAAAAATTAGTTAAATATTTGCCAAACATGGGCATAAGAAAACACGATACATGATAATTTAAAACTCTTCTTACATCGGCGGTAACTTAGTGAACCCAGCGGCCTCTTTTGTTTGTTTAAAGTCCATACAGTCCTACTAACAAAGGGAGTTTTTACTGGAAATTCCAGTCTTCCTCAAAAATCGATTTTGGCAAGTAGCAGGATTCTATGTAAGCCTACCGGTATGGCAATTGCATTGATGAAACTTTGCAAATAATATAATGATTTAATAATTTCGGAAGCCCTTCAATTTCAATAAATCGGGGATGGTTTTGCACCCCCACTGTATTATTTTATAATTTTTAGAATGAATCGAAAGGAAGTCCAGATAAGTGATTAAAATATTTATACCCATTTATCGGTTCATAACGACAAATGCAAATTCATAAATTTTACATACAAGGGAGAGATTAACCCAACTGTCTAGTATTCTACAGCAACCCGACAGTACCCAAGATTACATGTAGTAGACTAGTACACTAAATGTCCCGTGTGTATTTTTTTCTGCCATTAGACTAACCAATTTTTATTGGGTTATTTTTATCTCGAGAACTTTGTGACGACTGCCCAGCGCATGTTTCCCTTCCCATATTATATATTTATGTGATTTTCCGTGCCACCGAGAACGTATTACTATTAGCAAGAGTAAAAGTAAAAAATGTGCCTTTTTTGTCTTGTCTTAAGTTAAGGCTACTAGTACGAGCCTATACTCGTACTATGATTGTCGTTCTACCTTGAGACAACATGACATTGACAGGGCAATGAGACGCCGCTCCGACAGGGCGTGGGAACCTGTTCAACATAAGAATTAATGAATGCGCCAAACAGCGCAGTTGCTAGCATTCTATTTATACTATCATAGATAAGATATCAGGTTCGAATCTTAATTGATTGTCGCGTCTCCACATTTTATGTCTCGGTAAAAGTAAAGGCACTTAAAAGTTAAATCAACCAGACTCGGGGATATTGTTTTCTCCGATTAGTTAGCGAACTGGCTTGAGTTGTTGAATGCTGGACTTTTATTCAGAAGGTCTTCGGTTCGAACTTCGATCCACAATCCGGACAAATATTTGTCGGATTTCGTTCGCCACTGGTTCGAACGGTGTCAGTATAATGTTACCGGCCCAGACAGCAGTCCTGGTATCCCCGCTCTGTATATATTCTCTATATAGATAGACGGAGAGCTCTCCCTCGCTCTATCGAAGTTTAACTTTAACGTCTCCTAGTCCTACTCCTAGGTTTCCGTGAGGAATATACGGCGACCCGCTCTGTCTATGAACGGAAGCACGTAAAATTGTCAGGTGTTATTCTTGGAACCTGTCCCAGATGTACCCTGCCTAGTTGCTGACATTGGGCGTTAAAAAAACAACCAGATGATCTCTCTTCACACACACACACACATTATTTAAGGCGATCATCCTGTTGACGGAAGTCTGACCGATATCATTATATATATATATATATACACACACATTATTTGGTGTGTGTGTATATATATATATGTATGTGTGTGTGTGTCTGTGTGACTCAGACGTCAGCTATTTGGAACTGTAAACATGTAGTTTTTACATGTCATTTCGTTCGAAAAATCGGGAGTATCACATCTAAATCAGCCATTGGTTCGCTGTGGAACCATTATTGAAGTATAATGTTTCTCGTTTAAGGCTTATCGTTTATGAAATGCACACATGGAACTCCTTAGAGAGGGATCTTACCACACGAATTCCCACGCTCGGCAAAATGTCACCACCAAACACCAGCAAAAGTACTCGACGCCTTCCTTAGCCTACGTAGACGGTTATAGGACTCTTTGCTTGACCCCGGTCTTTTTGCTAGCATAGTCAAACAATTATGTGGCCGGGACGATATTACATTTCAGCTGCAAGAAAAGCTGACATTTCGAATCTCCCTTTATCCCCAGGTTTTTATTCCTTCTTTTTCTCCCTCCTCCTTGTCTCTATCCCCTATCTTTCTCTACGTGTGCCTGTACGTGTGTCTCTCCTTTTCCTTTCTCCTCTATCCCACACTCTCTGTCTGCCTGTCTCTCCCTCTGCACGTCTGTCTTGTCTCTCTCTGGCTCTCTCTCTCTCCCCCTTTGTCTCTCTGTCCCTGTCTGTCTGTATATCTGTCTGTCTGTCTGTATGTCTGTTTCTCTCTCTCTCTATCTCTCCCTCTCCTCTCTCGTTTTCGTTATGCGCCCCCACATCCCCTCTTTTTTCTCCGTTGCCATCGTCATACGTCAACACGATCCTACTTTTTTTTTGTCTCCACACAAGTCCACGTATCACCCCTGAGTCCGCACCCCCCTCTCTCTCATCTCTCTCTCTCTCTCTCTCTCTCTCTCTCTCTCTCTCTCTCTCTCTCTCTCTCTCTTTCTCTCTCTCTCCCTCTCTCTCTCTCTCTCCCCTCTTAGAGAAATAGAGACAGACAGGCAAGCAAAGAGGTTTTACATATATTTTTTTCTTTTGTCAAAATCATCACAACCTCCCAGTGTTAGCTAATCTATACATGTACATCTAAACTTCGAATGTAAATTTGTCGCTAAGACTAGGATTGGTCTAACCTAAATATTCCAAATAAAAAAAAAGGATTTTTGATAGGATTGGTTAGAATGATGAGGTAATTTTTCTCTGCCAGATAGACATGCAGGGGCTGTAGACCAAAATTCAGTCGCCGCACCTCCTATTGTCATTATGCCAATCTACCTAGTCAGCTGTGTTCATTCCGATTGATATTAATATCAAAATATGTAAATTTATATACCCCCCCCCCGGCCGCAACAGCTTAGCCTAATTTAGATTTAACTTTGCACCTCCTATTGTCATTATGTCTCCCAACTCAGCTTTGCTCTGTTTTTTTAACACGTAAAAGAATGTATAATACCTCCCAGCCGCAACAGCTTAATTTAGATTTAACTTTCAGGCGATCTTTGGGCATCTGGCTGATGGTTAGTAACACCTACGGTATACCCTGTGACGAGAGGATCTTTTTAACAAGTTAACCAAAATTACCAGATTAATGTAATATACGCGTATCTTGCTCCCAAACAAAGCTGGATCATGCTATCGTCTTCAACCCCATTCGCGGGGGGCGCGGTAGTCCTGCTTCCGAGTCCGACGCAGGAGGTCCGTCGTTCAAGCCCCAGCGACTTCGCCCCACACTGGTTGGGTCGGTGTCAGGTGACCGGTTAAGACAAGAGCCATGGTATTCCAGCCCTGTCTTGTGTGTGACAACAGATAAAATTGACAGACGTTAGTCTTATGGCCCGTCCACAGCATAGCCTATATAGCACTGACGTTGGACGTTAAACCAACTTAACGCAACTGTATCTTGATCCCTGACGTTGGACGTTAAACCAACTTAACGCAACTGTATCTTGATCTTGAGGATACGCTTAAAAAATCTAGATTATTTTAGTTTTGAAAACCTTAATAGTATGTGGAGCATAGGCCTTCTTTGTTGGTTATATCACCCCTCAATAAACAATAAACAATGTCGCAAACGTTTTTTAAAAAGCCGCCTTTAATAGTCATTATTCAAATTAGTGTTAGTACTCTATGCAATGTAAAAGTGAGTGTTAAACCTAATGCGATGCCTACCTCCTCTCTCTTCCCCAACCTTCCATAAACCAAATGCCGTAACTCTTGTTACAAGAGCTGATGTGTCGGTGCACATGGCAGTGTATGTAGGCTACTGTTATACTATCTGGCTGCTGTACCTGGCGAGAAAAACCTTACACCTGTTCCAAGGCAGGTACGTCAGCTGGCCAAGGCTCATTGGGAATTTGGAAAGAAACGACGTGGCAATAACCAAGAGGCTTTTTCTCTTATTTTCGTATCTGCAGGATAGCGCACAGCCAAATTAGAAGCGGTCATGGTAATTAAGAATGGCCGCATCTGCAAAAGAAATCTGATTAATTGTCATCATTGATAGAGAGAAAGCCTTTTAAAAAGTTTTTTTAAGGTAGTAGATTTAAACCAGTCTGCGAAATTCCTTTTCTTTCATAAGATTACTATACACATTATTTTTTCTTAACATCCCTAATTGACACACTGTAGCTTTTCCGTTTCATCCAGTATTTTGCGACTAAATCCCAACAGGCGTATTCATTTAATTTGATACATTTTTCGCATTATGGACAAATCGTGCCATATTTCTACGCTCTCTTAACCCAAACAATTCTGAGCAATGTCAAAGCAAAGTAGAGAACAAAATAAAGGTTGTGACAATTTTGCTCATTCTACAGCTGCTGTGCATGTATGACATAATAATTTTCAACATTGGTAAACAAAAATACATGTAAATCAGTACCAGCGCAGCAGGTCAAATGTATGTACATGCCCAAAGCCCAAACAATAACAACAAAAAGGCCCCGAACATTACAGAGAAGAGCACAAGTGTTACGGCTACAGCAAGCATTCCTCCCTTTTTTGTTGGATAATTTTAGGGCATACAAGTCTACATCTATAACTCTATGGGTGTACGTATGTAAACCATGTCTGGATAAACAATGCACAGCCCTTGGAGCTGCCAAAAGTATGGAACTTAGCCTCACTGAATGAGATGCTCTGTGGTATGAATACTCCGAGCAATGCATGTAAGTTCCTGTACATCACGCTGTTACACCCCCATTGCCGTGTACTTGTCTTTGGTAACATACGACAATAACCAAATTTCCATTTTATGAAAAAAAATCTTCCTACAAAAGCAAGCACCCCTTCCCTCCAAACGACACATAATAGAAATCTCTTTCTGTCTATGTCTGTCTGTATGCCTCTCTCTCTCTCTCTCTCTCTCTCTCTCTCTCTCTCTCTCTCTCTCTCTCACTCATTCAATCGCTTCACCCTTTTCCCTATCTCTCACCCTCTCTTTCTGCCTCTCTTTCTCTCTCTCTCTCTCTCTCTCTCTCTCTCTCTCTTTCTCTCTCTCTTTGTCTGTCTCTGTCTCTGCCTGTCTCTGTCTCTGTCTGTCTCTGTCTCTCTCTCTGTCTGTCTCTCTATATATCTCTCTCTCCCTCTCTCTCTCCATCTCTCATCAATATATATTGATTTATCAAGTCCTCTATTCTGCATTCCATCTTTTTCCCTTTCTCTATCTCTTGCTTTGTACTTTTGGTACGTTTTGCCTCTCTCTCTCTAGATTAAAATGTCTTATCAGCTGCGCCCTCCTCCCCTCCTTAGTCTGAATACAAAGATCTATAATTTTCTGTCTGTCTGTCTGTCTCTCTCTCTCTCTCTCTCTCTCTCTCTCTCTCTCTCTCTCTCCATCTCTCATCAATCTATATTGATTTATCAAGTCCTCTATTCTGCATTCCATCTTTTTCCCTCTCTCTCTATCTCTTGCTTTGTACTTTTTGTACGTTTTGCCTTTCTCTCTAGATTAAAATGTCTTGTCAGCTGCGCCTTCCTCCCCTCCTTAGTCTGAATACATAAACCTATAATTATAGTAATTGTAATTATTGTAACATATTTTCTATATCAGGGCACCTCAATTTCATATCAAGTGGGAAAGTTGCAGATGCTTAAATAACACGCTTGGCTTACCCCAGTCGACAGTTGCTATTCTTGTTTTGTTTTTGTGTTAACATAAAGATAAATATTATCGTATGGTTTTTATTATTAGGTTTACTGAGGGCAAATATTCAAGTGGGTTCCAAATATTTTAGTTCGTCTGTTAGACGTCTTCCTAGTTAGCAAACAACCCCCAATATGTTACTAATAATGAAATCAAAGAGGCCTCTATGACGCCCATAAACTTTATGTTTTATAAGTACATGTAGAATAAAACAATTGGAACATACGCCTATATAACTTCTGATATTATAACCTTTAAATGCAGGACGACTACGACCTGCCAATGTTAAGTGTACGCAACGGCAACTTATTTATTACCGACATTCGAGGGGTGTACAAGTATAAAACTGTGGTATCTTTCCATTAACGAGATTTATATAGACCTACCTTAAGCCAAGGTACTATTTTACTTTATGGAATATAAAGGCATCGATAAACCTAACAAGATACCAACCATTTTCACACACTACATGAGTTGAATATGTTTTTTTTCTTCTCCTAATACTCATTAAGCATTATAGGCTTATCATTCTTTATCAGAGCTTGTCATCTGCTCTACTACCACAACTAATGATGATAAATTTGAAGTTCTACATCGGGAGCGCAAAATTCTCTCTCTCTCTCTCTATCTTTCTCTCTCTCTCTCTCTCTCTCTCTCTCTCTCTCTCTCTCTCTTTGTCGTAGTAGCATTGTTGGCACTCGACTCGCTTAAGTCTTTGATTTAAAGGTTAAAAGCTTGGCCTCTTAGAGTGGCTGTATAGTCCAAAGCGCTTTCTTATGGATGAAACAAGAACCTTCATATCCTAGAACATGGACAAGGCAGTGCAAGTAATTTGGACTCAACGTGAAACTATTTCGCTTTTTTTTTCTCAAATAAGAGATAGAATATCCTTTTTCTGTCATACCTTGTCTTGAAAAGGCGTCACATACATTGTTCTTTGTTTTTGATTCGATTGTATCAAAGTATACAGTCTTTAATTGCATTCTGTGGATTCGCACTAGGCATTAGGCAGCGACTACCTTGTAATTGTATTGTGTTCTATGTGTCGAGCTACATGAAATTGTAGTGTCCGAATGTATAAATACTGTACTTAGAGTACAAAAACAGATAAATAGAGAGCAGACTGGTTTAGAGAAAGAACATAAATGTTTTTGTTGTAGTTGATGTATTTTTGTGTGTATGTGTGTGTGTATGTATGTGTGTGTGTGTGTGTGTGTGTGTGTGTGTGTTTAAGATCAATGCCCAAAACTTACATAGGATCTTCTGATCTTTTAACCAAATTTGTCGGGGGCTGCACATTATTATGCACGTACCAAAATGGAATATTTTTCTTTGAAAAAAGTTTTAATCTAATCACTTACTGTGCATGAAAAAAAAGGGTTTTGAAAAAAACAACCCACAAACACACATACACACAAAGAGTAGTACACTGTCCATGTATTATTACACCAGTCCAGACACCAGAGTATTTTTCTAGGTTTCAGTCCCCATGTTATGTGGTACATGAACAACACTACCACGGTGTCGGCTATGAAGAGGTTACCGTGGTTTCGAGGAAACCTGAGCTACATAGGTCACATTGTAAAGACCCGCAATTCATTGTCTCGAAGGTTACCTTTCACCTGTTGTTGAGGTAGGAGCCGCTACGTACAAGGATAAACCAAAAGGTGATCGAAGAAAAAAAGAAGGAGATGGAGAAGGAGAATAAGAAGGGAGAACTCATGTGCCAAGAATAACATGTTTCGTGAAATTGAGTGAGAGACTTTTGTTTTGACATCTTTTCCCCATAATTTGCGAGTAATGAAAACACCTAAAAGGTGTGTTTAACAGAGGCACCTATGTAGGTAGAGGAAACCACGCATTTTTCGATAAACAGCGAAACTGTGTTTGTTTGGCCTTTTTTTATTGGAACAGGCGGATGTAAGAGATTTTCTTATCTGCTACCAATCCCTAAGTCTTTAAAAGAAATGAAATTAAATTTTCATCACGGGTTTTATGTATATGAACTATTTGCAATTGCAACAAATGTACACATTTAACATGTTTAGTCATGAAACACCAGGAACATCAAGTGAGAAATGTTCGTCTATTCAGCATTAACGCAATAACACCTTACACCAAATTATTGGTTTACACTTAAACTGTAATGGTACTAACGTTTTACTTACCAGGTTCCCTGAGAATTCTCCAGTATTGCAACCGAATATCCAAAGAAACTGTTCTCTGGGCCTTTGTATATGTAGGCGTTCTCAGTATCCACGTTGAAGGTAACGACCATTAAAACACTGGTCCACAGTACAGACAGTACAAAGAGAAAGTTGATACCATTCAGGCTTTCCATTTTCTGAGCAGGTTGGAATAGCACCCGTTTTTGACTATCCATGGTGGATTATCTCTGTTTCCAGTTTCTGTCTGAAACTTTGAGCCAGTTGTGAACTAGACTAAGACTGATCGTGCAACAAATTAATTACTCTTTATGTATTTTTGCATTTTGTTTTAAGTTTGTGGTCAAGGTTACAAAACAAACTGTGCCGAAAAAGAAACAAAACGAAACAAAATATTTCATTTCACTATTTTTAAACTGACAACGATATTTGCATGTTAAATTAGACGCCAAAAGGAAGGCATTGTAGCGATTACAAATGACACACCGTAGAATAATCGATTAATCAAATGAAGACTAATACAGAAAAACGGAAGAAAACATCAAATAGGTGTTATACCGGCACACATCTTAATTCTTTAGAAAAAAGAAAATCAACGAGAGACCAGTGTACTCACAATAAATTATGATCACAAATTAGGACTAGTATTTTTCTCAAATCGTAGTATCTAGTAAACACCTCATTCCATTTCCGCTCGTCCTGTGAAAAATTGCAAGCGGAAAAATTGATTTAATGTAATTATTTTCACAGCAAATCATAGTTTTCTTAACAGCTCTGGCAGCGGCCCATGGAATGATAAACAAGCCCGGTGGGGGTGAGGTCCAAGACTCCTGCCCTGGCCATGGGCCTCACAGAGATCGAGTCGAGCTAGGTGTTTACTCTGAAGGATCGGGGGTCCCAAAAGCCACATGGCTAGCCCGAGCGGAGACATGTCAAGGAGGATCAACTAATAATTAGAGGTGAGGGCAAGGGGGATGGGCTAGCCATCCAAGCCTAAGCTTATCAGGACTATAGTGTATTATAGAGGGGTTAACGGGTCAAGATCCATAGAGGGATATCATGTGGTTCCGTAGAAGGTATAGGTATCAGTGAATTACTTTATAAAGTTTTTCTGTTACCAGAACTATTTTTTTTATTAACTTTTTATATAGATTAGGTGGGCCACATTGTTGTTTCACTGATTCAGTCCAGACTTCGATGGTGAAGAAGACAATAAAATAGATGACCCCGATGTTGACAACTTTCGTACAAGGGAAACTTAAGGAGAAAGGGAGAGAGAGATTAGTGGGAGAAAGTATGTGAGCGAGACAGATAGAAGAGAGTTAGAGAGAGAGAGAGAGAGAGAGAGAGAGAGAGAGAGAGAGAGAGAGAGAGAGAGAGAGAGAGAGAGAGAGAGAGAGAGAGAGAGAGAGAGAGAGAGAGAGAGAGAAACAGAGAGACAGATGGAGATGAAGTGGGTATAAAATAAGAGTCTTTTTCTATTCACTGAGAACTTTAAATCTTAAGATAATGGTTGAAAGACCAGAAACATACCAACATAATGTGCAAAAAGATATGAAAGCAATCCAAATGAGTGGCGAATTTGGCATGCCACCCGTGTAATATTTAACTTGCTATGTACTGATAAAATCCTTTTTTTTCCAAATAGGCAAAACATGGCATAGAAACATTATTTGGATGAATATCAGACCTATTGGAAAATAACAATACAAATTTATTTGATTTTCAAACATCACCCATTGCTCATAAGAAATTGATGAATAATATCACTTGGTATACCTAGAAACACAATAAATTCTATCAATTAACACCTAAACAATATGTTTTATCAATAAAATTCTGTTCAACTACTCATTTTTAATTAATAAGTATCCTTCGTCTTTTACTATTTTATATTCACTTGCAACACATTTCCCTAGAGGCGAAGGACGTTGAATAAGCCGATACTCTAACACTCTGTGACCACACCGTTTACCTGAGTCCTGAAGTAACATGAGTTCAGGAGAGCAGCTGCAGCTGGGATCGCTAGTTTGTTTCGGTTATCTAAGGCAACTGACCAGCAACTGACCAACAGGACTGGTGCAGGTAAGGCACGTTATCCGCAGTGGTCAGTCTTTCATAGTCCAGGTAAAGCAGAAGGCCACTGTGTTAATGAACAACTAATTATCTCATAAGCCCCGGTTTACTCACACAAGCACACACAGAGTACATGGACCGGTAGGAAGTCTTTCATCACTGCTACGATGTACAATAATGCAGGCTGCCCAACACTGGCCAACACTAAACACTAGCACTCCTGTGTGATGCAGACATGTATCATACAAAAGAAAGGCGTAGATAGTAGGGCCTACGCCTTGCGTTATGGTTACGAGGAGGTTTTTTAGGCTATTGTTTCATTATAGGATTAATGCTATCCTGTAATTATTAGAATTAAAAATAATATTAACGGGATATGGGTATGCCTAATAATTACAATCTATTGGCCAAATGAGTAATTTTGTCTATCACAAAATAGTTACGTGTAATATAATTGTTTTAAAAGCACTAGGCCCTACACAATGCACGAAGCGTGGTTATTTGTACTTCCCCACATCTATAGAACCTAATATTATATACATTTTAAAATAGCTCAAGAAATTCCCACAAACAACACCAACAAAAATTTTTTTTCACAGAGTACAACACTGCTGAACCTTTAAATGAATGAGATTCCATGAGGTTGATTAATAGTTTAATAGTTTTTACAGCGTTGACCTCGATCTGCGGGTAGTTTTTACTATTCGAAAGTAACATTACTCCAAGGTGTAAGCTTAGAACACCTTTAAAACACTAAGTGCTTATCTCTAAACTTTTTTAAACAAAAGACTTTTTAACTGTATTTTACCGCCACCAAAGTACACTATTCACAGTACAGACATACACACAAATGGAATTCCGACGAACACTTGTTTGTAACATAGGTGCACAATGCATTGTTTTGGCTTTCCAGGCGAGAGAACGGACTGCAGTGCACACAGACCCGATAGTGCTCACAATGTAAATCACTCTTTTGTTCCACAGAGGCAGAGACTTGTTGGTGACCTTAGCTGACTTCAGTTTGCACCCCCAACACCCCCACCCCTCCACAAACCTCAATCGCCTCCACTCCTCCCCCTTCTCCCCCCCCCCCCTCTCCCCCCCCTCTCCGATATAAACATAACCCATTC
>RQTK01000158.1:49050-142839 GCA_003991915.1 Elysia chlorotica | reverse complement strand
AAATCTGCATATTGATTTAGAATTATAGATTTAAATGTCTCTCTGTCTCTATAATTATATATATCTAATTACCATTTTGATTTATTTTAAAACATTAAAACAGGGGCATAATAGGCATCAAGTTCCAAACAGAGGTTAACTGGTGGTGATATAGGAATATTTGCAACTTTTCAAATCTTGACATAATGTTCTTACATAAAATATCTTTTAAAGAAAACAACCAAAAACATCTCGACAGTATCTGATAAGAGTAGATCCAAGAGGAACGGACTCATTATAATAATGTTTGAAATAGATACGAAGAAAAGGAAAGGGTTTGCGTATACGCTTGTTTTGCCGAGATATTGTGTCATTAAGAATAAAAGGGATGAATGGATTATGCCCGAGACATAGCCTTGAAATTAATAACAACAGAGATAACACTAACAGAAGATAAAGAGTGAATACCAGTATTAGTTGCAATGCTGCAGGAGGAGAAATAATTAAAACGGAGCAATATAATCCTCTTAAGTTCTTGAGGTGAAGGGTTATCTGCAGTTTTATATGAAGTTATGGTAAAATAAGAGATGACAGATGAAAATAGAGATGACAGATGAAAATAATTGATGAAATCAATACATTATTATTATTGACTTAGTTAATTTTTCGTAGAAAAACTGATATTTCACAATTATATATAAAAAAAACTTGGAGTTTCTCCCAATGTGAGTCCTGCTACTTTGAAGACACTTGTGTTGTTTCACCGTTCACTATAAGAAACATACGAGATTAAAAGCCCTTTTCGTTATTTCTTGACCTTTATCACTAGATGGTCTGGACCTTAGATCAGGTTTTTTTCCCAACCTGCTCGATTTTCTAAGTTTCTTTTCCCGAGGTTATCACGAACTGTCTTCATTCAGGAATGCTGGTTTCGGTTAGGCCAGATGAATCCTTCGGCGAAGACGGAGACTTTGGTTGAACGCCTAAACCAGATAATGTAATATAGCGAAAAGTTTCAAAGGGATAATTTTGAGGACTATTATAGGTTAGGTTTTTAAGACAATTTTTTTGGCTCAGAGTGTTTCTCAGGCACAGGTATTTTATTATATGTCAGTTTATAAAGTATGTTATGTAATATGAAGCCGGTCTGAAAATTTGCCTACCACCCGTATAAAGAAAATTATAGATTTAACACGCGTTGAGTTAACTTCTCATAAAATTGTGAGCTTTCTTTTTTAATTTTTTTTTTCTCAGAAAAGCTTCACTAAATTTATAGTCAATGGTTATACTATCTCACTCCCGAAGTGTGAGAGAGCGATTGATTTCAATTCAATGGTAACGCCTGAAGATCTGACCAAGGCTAGTAGGAGGAAAATCCTACCAGGATATTCCAAAGTTTTCACGAAAAAGAGGCAGTATGTAAACAGACAATATTGAAAAAAAAAGAGTAAGACGTTAAATCGTATTCGTTCATATTAGAGCAAGAAATATATATATTTATTATGTTTATTGTGGCCTTTTCCACATTATTTTACAATACAATTATTAGCATCTATTTATACTTATTATAGTAGAAAACCAAGCCGTTCGGGGAAATGCTCGTTTGAAATTAAGTGAGTCAGTTTAATTGGCGAAAACAATTACAATTATAGATGTCCAGACAAGGGAGCAGAGTGAAGCCCAAGCAGACACAGATTAGATAAATTATAGTTTGGTCATGTCACACTGGCTATCGTTTTCATGGCAAACTGGCATAATTTGATATGGTTGTCACCCGCGGGAGAGGCCATGATTTGTGTGTCCTACTGCTCGCCAGTGGCCAAAGTTGATAATACGCCGTTGGGGCAGAGATTAGGGATCCTGCAAACTAACCTATGCCAAAGATAATGAGTGGATGGGGGTAAAAATAGTCGGCTCATGGCTGGGTCAGAACTGACTCCCGGAGTAATTAGAGTGAGTAATGCGAAGGGAAAGGAAACAGGATATGCGATAGTTTAAATATTTAGAGAGTACCAGTGGTTGAGGAGAGAGAGATAGAGAGAGACAGACAGAAAGGGAGAAAGAGAGAGAGAGAGAGAGAGAGAGAGAGAGAGAGAGACTGAGATAGGGGAGACATAGAGACGGAGAGGGAGAGAAGGGAAGGAGAGGAAAGAAGAGGGATGATCTGATCGATGAACTGAAATGCCAATAAATAGACTCAGAGATTACAAGAAAGATAGACTCAAAGAAGAACGGTATGAAAGAATGGTTGCTATTGATTTATTTTAATAGATAAATTGACAAAACGATATAGTGAAAAGTAGGTATTGGTAGAGGAACAGATGACATCAGTAGTTTCAGAGAAAAAAATAAATGAGAGACTGAGAAGTTAAAGAGATAGACTGATATACAGACAGATAGACAGATAGATAGATAGATAGATAGATAGATAGATAGATAGATAGATAGATAGATAGCGCGCGCGCGAGAGAGAGAGAGAGAGAGAGAGAGAGACAGAGAGACAGACAGAGAGAGAGAGAAAGACAGAGAGGTTTTGTCAAAAACAAGATTAAACGCTTTCGCATTATCAATTGAATCTATTAACACAGAAATAAGACTAAATGGACTCACGTAGATCATCGATTGAGGAATGCGCCACACCCGGAGTTTCCTAACCGACGAAAGTCATTATTAATACATTCAACCTTTTCCAGTGTTTGGTAAAACAAGAAACTATGGAAATGTAAAGAGTTCTTCACAGAAAAATTAGGGGGAAAAAAGAACAAAAGCAACAAACAAAAAAGGACTACTGGTCATTTTGTTTTATATATATACAGAACATAAAAAAGCAAACTAAACACATTTGTTTATTGTTGCCATATGCTGTTTTATCGTTATAATTATCAATAACCATGTAGCTATCAACTCAGTATCTTGTAACTATCAACTCAATGATGCCTATTTTCTATGCGTTGAAATAGTTTCCATGATAATTCCATTTTCATGTTCATATAAACTTTTCAGTAAGGAGGAATGTTTTTCCTTTGCAACAACTTTCTGTGCATCAAATGTCAAGTTATGTATTTCTCATTGCTTTGTTACGATGTCTTTGTTTTTTTCCCATTTCTTAATCAACTTTTCTGTTAAATATAATAATTATGCCCGTATAACAATTAGTCAACATTAAATGATGCTTAATGGTAGCGATTAAGTCACATTAAGGGTAAACTTAATTAAAGGGCAAATGAGTGAATGTGGTGATTGGTATGGGCGCTAAACATTCAATGTCACTTTATTGCAAATTATCCAACAATTATTCCTAATTATACTTTTGCAGGGCAGTGCAATTAGATCCCTTGAGCATACGGCTATAATTATTTTGATGTAGTAATTCACGACAAGTCGTTGGTCTTTGAAAACGATGCCAACAGTATAGAAAATCATAAATAAGGTTGAGGGTTGAAGCGGGTACTTCGATGCTTTCTCCATTATCATGACCATCTTGTTTCAGTGTAAACGTCATTTATTAAAAAAAACAAAAAACAACTAAAAACATTGTTGATTTTTCAGGGAATGTATTTTCGAGACCGAGAAAAGATTTTACTCCGATCTCCTTGAACATACTTTTATAGAATTACAAAGAATTGAAATGAATGTATTGATGATGACTGTTTCCGCAGTTCCCAGCGCCATATCATCAAGGGGTTGTGGGATGTGGAGGCCGATTCTTGGTCTGCAAATTATTTTTGGGATCAGTACGGGCAGAAATATCTGGGTTTGTCTGTGGATTGGTTTGACTTTTGAAGAGGTTTTCTGCCGGTCTCACTTGTCGTAAGCTGCAACTTCTCTACAAGCTTGAAATCTACTATTCAAAAAATCTGAAATTAAAAAATGTCCGCATATCTGACCACTTTCCTTTAGTCAGTTCTGTTTTCTGCTAGCGTTCCTAATTTTCGTGGCCAATGTTGACTTGTATTAGTTGCTGCTTTATCTTGCTCACCTAAGCTGTCTTATTAATATCATTGCTTTGATGCTCGTTGTGTTCGCTGTTTCCAGGACTTCCTTGTTTGTGATATATTATATATTCCTGCCTTCCTACATAACTAACACGGGCAGAAAGCAGTTAGAAATAACTCAATATGAAGTTAATAACAGTATCCTATAACAAAATACCAATTTTTTTCAGATTAAAATCTTTCTTGGACCGCTCGATTACTTATAATTACAGCAAATGAAACTATGCATATCAACAATCCATAAAAGAAACGGCTGTAAACATGAGACTATTTATCTAAGGTTAAATCAGCTCTCTCCATAAAGGAACATGAGTCTGCCGTCGTATACAGTCCCTTTTAAAAATAAGAGAAGAGATTCGCTCTTAGATGCATGCGCTTGGGATGATCCTAGAGAGAGGTGGTCAAGGTAGCTTTGGTAGAACGCGCAGCTTCTAGTAAACATGTGGTTCGATTCTTGATCAGGCGGTCTTGTTTCCTACAGTTTGGATTGGTTGAGTGTAGTATGGCCAGCTGAGATAAGTCCAGGTATCCCCGCTCTGTCGCTCTGTGGAAACCGCACAATAACATGATAGGACCGTTAGGACGTTGGTCCAGGAGGGTTAGTGTATGGGAACATTCATGGAAGTTTCGAAGAAGTTTCAAACATATATGTAAGGACCGTCAGAGCCAATCAAGTCATCAAGGTGGATAGTTCTCTTTGACTAGTCGCACAATATTCGTTTTTTTTTAGTTTATAGTTTATATTATTGTTCAAATCAACTTTCCTTTGTATTTGTATAAATTACATACATTGAGTGTTCTATTTTTTTAGATGTAGCTGAAGAGTAAAAATATTAGAATGATTCATGAAAATACTGGTAAGTTATGTTTACACTACACAAGCAGTGCATGTGACAAATGGCCAGATTCCAGTCTCATGCACACACCCTAAGTTAAAGTATATAAGGCACAATGGCAGTCGATGCGTGCTATGTGGGTTAAATTACTATCATGATAGCCTATGGAAATCTTCACAAAAGTTCCAGAGATTTCTACAATGAACATTGATTGTTGTATCGTTGCCACTAATTTGTGGATCTATTAAATCGAAGGAAATGTGTACAACCATGTAAATTCCCCATGTTATATAGTTATCAATTATACTGTTCTAATGGTTAATTATGCCGTTCTACTTGTTTGTGCCAAAAAAAAAAACACCACCAGATACTAATTTTTTAAGCACTCTAGTATCAAGTTTGGAAATATCAGACAATGGAACATTTTGAAGAATATCATGCGTCCAAAATCTCTGTGGCATTGAATTGACCTTTGCATTTATTAATCGTTTATGCCCTCGTAATTTCGTCATTTCCTCTATTCCCTCCTACAGCAGCTGCTGCTATGGCTGGCTATAAAGTTATTACTCACTTCGAACTGAATTCATTGCCGTACCCCTCTGACATTTTGTAAGTTTGCGTCGAAAATATTATATGACTTTGTATGATGTATGGGTACAAGTAATATTCTTGTTAACGAGTTCCTGTTAACGATATAAGCGGGAGTAGAAGGAATTTGATATACAGATAGGATACAATGTAATTTGTTAATGATTTAATCAATGCACGCACGGCTGTTAAAGAGGTGTTATTCTCCCTCTTTAAGCTATCATGATATTATTCTGTATTAGAATTAGTTTCTTCTACTTTTTAAGGTTACTTTTCAAAACATTTTTTTTCATACCGTGAGATATGGAATTGAAAGGCATGACAAGTGTATCAAAAGTACAGAAATATTAGGCTGTGAGTAATTGAGTATGGCTATTTGCCATAATGGAACCTTGCAGACGTTAAACCCAGATAGAGAGAGAGAGAGAGAGAGAGAGAGAGAGAGAGAGAGAGAGAGAGAGAGAGAGAGAGAGAGAGAGAGAGAGAGAGCTCTTGACTATGATTATTTTCATAATTAGGCCTATTTGCATATAATAGTCATTAATGATGTTGGCTACTAACGAACTTCTACAGAACCATACGAGTTTATTAATATTCTTCTTGAACAAGATTTTAAAAACGTTAGAATAATGTATTTTGGTAAATTATTTTACCTATATCTACAACTAGATAATCTAGGCTTACGCAGCTTCTTTTGTCTGAGCATGTATCCCTTCTTTGGTGTTTTTTGTTTTTTATATTAAATTAATGTTATATTACACGTACACGTTGGCCTACTACAATGATTGTAACTAAGTGGATTTTTTGTTTCAGATCCGCTTCTGTTCAAACACTAATAGGATTGCACCAGTAAGTGTAGTAAGTTTGAACCATGGCACGTCGGCGCAAGGCCATAATTTTATGCTAATAGTCATAATAACATATAATTATTATTATTTCTCTTAATTAAAGGCAAACCACTTGTTTATTAGAACCATTAATCTTGTATAGTTAGGGAAAGATGAATCACGACTATTTATTTCTGTAGAATAAAATTACATCTCTTATCGCAAAACGAATTGGCACTGAGAACAGAAGGTCCTTTCCTAAGCATTAGTCACACCAAATGGTAGAACTAGTCATACCTACAGATTGCTTGCACAGCAAACGTAGGCCTACATATCTTGCGAGGCAGTGGTTTTACAGTGCAAGTGTCAGCAAATCATATGAACAGAGACATGCTAACTCCACATAAAAAATAACTGCCAATAGTGTGTTATGCACTAGGATATTTTTGAAGAATATCATGCGTCCAAAATCTCTGTGGCATTGAATTGACCTTTGCATTTATTAATCGTTTATACCCTCGTAATTTCGTCATTTCCTCTATTCCCTCCTACAGCAGCTGCTGCTATGGCTGGCTATAAAGTTATTACTCACTTCGAACTGAATTCATTGCCCTCTGACATTTTGTTAGTTTGCGTCGCAAATATTTTAACTGCTATGACTTTGTATGATGTATGGGTACAAGTAATATTCTTGTTAACGATAAGCGGGAGTAGGAGGAATTTGATATACAGATAGGATACAACGTAACTTGTTAATCATTTAATCAAGCCATGCATGGATTTTTAAGTAAGATGTTATTCTCACTCTTTAAGCTATTATGATATTATTCTGCACTAGAAATAGTTTCTTCTACTTTTTCGGTTACTTTTGAAAACATTTTTTCATACCGTGAGATATCGAGAGGCATGCCATTAGTATCAAAAGTACAGAAATAGTTAGGCTGTGAGTTATTGAGTATAGCTATTTGTCGTAATGAACCCTCGGGAGAATCTAGGAGGCGTTAAACCCAGAGAGAGAGAGAGAGAGAGAGAGAGAGAGAGAGAGAGAGAGAGAGAGAGAGAGAGAGAAAGAGAGAGAGAGAGACAGAGAGAGAGAGAGAGAGAGAGAGAGAGAGAAAGAGAGAGAGAGAGAGAGAGAGAGAGAGAGAGAGATAGAGAGAGAGAGAGAGAGAGAGAGAGAGAGAGAAAGAGAGATCTTGACTATGATTATTTTCATAATTAGGACTATTTACATATAATAGTCATTAATGATGTTGGCTAATAACGAACTTCTACAAAATCATACGTGTTTATTAATACTATTCATGAACAAAATTTTGAAAGCTTTCGAATAATGTATTTTATCAAATTATTTTAGCTATAAATTATCTAAAACTAAATAATCTAGGCTTACGCAGTTTCTTTTGTCTCGACATGTATCCCTTCTTTTTTTTTTAATATTAAATTAATGTTATATTACACGTACACGTTGGCCTACTACAATGATTGTAACTAAGTGGATTTTTTGTTTCAGATCCGCTTCTCTTCAAACACTAATAGGATTGCACCAGTAAGTGTAGTAAGTTTGAACATGGCACGTCGGAGCAAGGCCATAATTTTATGCTAATAGTCATAATAACATATAATTATTATTATTTCTCTTAATCAAAGGCAAACCACTTGTTTATTAGAACCTTCAATCCTGTATAGTTAGGAAAAGATTAATTACGACTATTTATTTCTGTAGCATACAATTACATCTCTTATCGCAAAACGAATTGGCACTGAGAACAGAAGGTCCTTTCCTTAGCATTAGTCACACCAAATGGTAGAACTAGTCATACCTACAGATGGCTTCCACAGCAAACGTACATATCTTATGAGGCAGTGGTTTTACAGTGCAACGATGAACAGGGACATGCTAACTCCACATAAAAAAAGAACTACCGATAGTGTTTTATGCACTCGGATAGCTTCTTGTAGTACTACAATCTTAAAATACAGTGGAGAAAAAACAAGGGGAAAACATACCCCAGCACCCCTTTTTTGCATCGATTAAAAAAAAATTGATTGGTCTTATAGAAAAGCAAAACTAAAATGACGGAGAAGAAAATAATGAAAATTAGAGAGGTAGGAGAAAGACACACATTGAAACAAAGACATATTACAATGGGAGAGAAAAATAGAGATAGAGAGAGAGAGAGAGGGAGAGAGAAAGAGAGAGAGAGAGAGAGAGAGAGAGAGAGAGAGAGAGAGAGAGAGAGAGAGAGAGAGAGAGAGAGAGAGAGAGAGAGAGAGAGGGACAAAAAAGCGAGAAGAAAAAAGGGAAAAGGGAGAATGGAGTACTATGAAGAAACAATTGGGTAGAAAAAACAAACATTTGGAGAACAGAGAGAATAATAAAAGCACATAAGCCACTTTTGAATTTTTCAAGTTTTTCAAATGACTAAAAAGGATATTGACCTAGAGGACGATTCTGTTGAAATTTTTTGTTGTTTTCAATCAATTTCTTATAAAAAATATCTTTTTATCTATCAATTAACCTCTCCATCTCTACCTGTCTGTGATAGTTTTTAATGCATGTATGTTTTTTATATTAAGATCATTGTTTGGTTTCTCACAAAAGGGTAGTTTGATTCTTAGATACTTTCGCAAATTTAACATGAAAATAACTAAACCAGAAACTGGCAGAACTGTATCGAAAAGGCACTCCAATCTCATACATCTCATGTATCTTAGATAAAACTCTTAAAATGCTCCAAAGACATTTCAAGAAAAGTATAAGTCATAATGTGTTTTCATGATAACAGTACTATTTCCAAAATTAAATGAAAATCTCAATTATTGGCGAGAAAAGAAAGATAAAACTGATGAAGTCTCCCATAATTGTATCATGTTACAAAGTCATAATAACTATGCCCATTCACTCTTTTGTAATAAAGGCAAATTAATAAGTGCCACAGTATTCTTTACAAATTCACAGCTTTATAACTTACTGGATTTCACACAGAATAACATGCGAAATAAGTTAATTTGGTGTCTTGAATTAATGTTGTTGTAAATCATTTAAATGTCAATGCAATTAATTTGACCACCCCAAAACACTGCTATTAACTACCATTAGATTAAATGAATTTTTGAGAATATATTGATATATGGAACATGTTTATTTTAGAAATATCATCTGGGTGTCACAATAACCTTTCACCATAATTTAAAAATAAATATTAAATCAGACAAATGGCAAAAGTACAAACTGCAAAACATTAGTTCGTGACATTAAATCTAATTGAAAGATTGCATTAAAAAACAACCAATAAGAACTGAAGTATAAAATACTGAAACAATCTCTTTATTTCAATGTCTCTCAAATATATGAAAACCAATACATCACAATATCAACAGCCAATAATGCATTATAGAACTTGGGACGGAGTTTAGCTTTAATACAAGGCACATCAATGTAAGAAAAATAAATACTCTAAGATATCGCAGACTAATTTAGTGTCATCACATAGTTTTCAAAGAAAATACATTTGGCATTGTGTGCTAATTGAATAGATTATCTGTAGATTTGTCTAAATTATCAGTTTGCTTTAAAATTTGTAACCATTCATAGCTTACAAAATGTAAATTAAATCAAATATTTTGGCCGCTATTAATTGCTCCTCGAGCATAAAATCATTCATCTTCAGAGACAATCAAAATATATTTACTGCATCCAAATTAACAGTAAGCCCTCATATTCATTAATTTTGAGTGAATTAATCACTATATCGACTCATTTAAAAATTTTAAATAAAATAAACATATTAAGTAATAGACAAAGAATATCACAGCATAGCTATTGAAAATCAATATTCAAAAATTAAAGCAATGAAATATCCAGTAACGCTGGTTTAAAAAAACGATGCCTCATGTAAAATAAGTAAGGAAAAAAAAAGTGGGACAATCAGCCCTTTTTGTGGCCTTGATAATTATTTACTCTGGGTATATCTAAAACTTGAAAGGAAGCCTCCATTAGATGTTAAAAACTATGCGTCTCCTACCATAATTATATTTAATAAAAAATTCATCTCTGTGAATTGCCGTACCACAGCTGAGCACTAAATGAGCTTAAAAGATTTGTTGTACGCAATGGATTGTTGTTTCATAAAGCATGTTTTCTGTACAAATTTCTTTTTTAAGGCGCTTCAAAATGTTTTCCTACCTTGGTTGGTACTTATAGAAAACTCATCTACTGAGTAATAATGAGGTTAGGCATGCCATAGCAGACCATATTAAAAGCTTCCCTAGTTACTGTAGGAATGTTTGCATCCTTTTCTTCATCTTGATCTTTGTCTAGTTCTGGCTCACTAGCCTTTACTTGTGTTTTGCTTCCGGCTGCGACTTCTGCCTTTGCTTCACCTGTAATAACAAGATAATTATAAATGCTTTAAATATCCTTGCACACAAAGTTACAAAGCTCTTAAGGAAGAGACATAAAAACAAAACTTGAGACACCGATAATCTGTAGTTGTAAATTTCTATAAAAAAGCAAAACAACCACAATTTTATTTATATACAAATAAATCTAAATTTTACTGAAAAGCTTATGTGAAAAAATACCACATCAAGTTATAAAAAGAGGTTTTTAATTGTTATGTCTAATTAAACAAAAGCTTAGCTGCCCTTTCAAAATATTTTTTACTTTATGTCTCTCTTCCTTTTTCCTCTACCACTATCTATTTCTCTCTTTGCATGCTTGCCTGCATCTTTCTCTCTTTCTCTGTCTGTCTGTCTGTCTGTCTGTCTGTCTGTCTGTCTGTCTGTCTGTCTGTCTGCCTGTCTGTCTGTCTCTATATTTTCGTTAGTCTTTAATTTACGCCTTTTACTTCAATTTAAGGAATGATTCTGCTATCTTCAGTTTTCTGTAAACTTTTTAATCATTTGCTTCATATAATTCAACCTTCAAAAAGAGTCAGACTTAAATTCCATTAAATGATATGTCAACATAGTAGTTTACCCTTCGTAGATCCACTGCCCTTTCTTTTTTCTTTAGCTTGCTGGTCTGTATCTTTAGCTGCTGCCTCTTGCTGTCTTAGTAATGCTTGCTCTTCTTCATAGACTTTTACAGGATTCTGCAGCATGTAAACAGTCTGTCCTGATGTCTTACCTTTCTGTAAGATATCTAAGAAAGAAATTATGGAAATTCCTCAATGCAATGATGAACATAAAATCTATGCTTTAGAGATAAAGAACTTGGATTGTTTGTGCCAAAGAGAAATATGAAAATATTGAACTGGAAGTGAAAAAAATTTCTATTATTGATATGATATGATATTTTTCAGTATTATTAGGCCTTTTGGCCTTTTGCTGATCTTTTTATTCACAGCTTTTTTGTAGAATTATTTTGAGTGTTATCGGAGAAAGGTTGAATTGATTCAGTATAAAATCTAAAATTGATTTGTCTCTAAGTAACAAATATTGAATGATGATGATGAGTACTTGAAAGCTTTAAAACGCAATTATCTTTGTTTTAGAGTTTCATCAACAGATAAGACCAACATAATTCAAAAAAACGTGGTAAACTTTCGTTTTTAAAATTCCCCCTGTCTATTTATCTTATGATTTTTATCGTACATATATAGATAATGAAAAATAGAAAAACTAATTTAAAAGCCACATACAATTCATGGAGGTATGCAGTCTTCTTGTATTGTCTGCCAGAGTGCAGTGCCATTGGTTGCTGACGATGCACTTGATGCCAGTCAAACTGGAGAGCATCGCAGACTCAACAGGAGACTCCAAATTTAGAGCAAGAGGCCTGGGGTGGGAAACATTAAGCATAATCATTACAGCCTTTTGTGCTGATAAATTTATAAGACTGATGGCAGGTAATAAGGAAAATCATAGTTTATGTTTGAACATAAAAAGAGAAGGATCAAAAAGAAAAATAAACATAAATATTTATAAGTATACTGCAAATATAAGAAATGAAAGTTGTCCTTCTCATGAAATAATTATAACGAAAATATTTTTTTCCTCAGCACTTTTTTCTATAAATTGTGAAAAACATGTTATAAAAAGGCATTCTTTCTTATTGCATACAACCATGCACATAAAAAATTATTAAAAAATATTACATTTTCAAACAAATATCCTTTCAGAACCCCAGTAACATTTTTACGCCAAAAAAAAAGACAACATTTTTAGGGCAATGTTTAAAAGACATTGATATGATTTTCATTTCCACTTGACTTACACTTTCAAAACATCAAGTTTGCTTTGACGCTGGAAACTTTTTGCTGTTTCAGCCAAATCAAATGAAAACAAAATGTTGCAATCTGAAAAAGAGAAAAAAGTTAATATAAGATATAAGATATGTTTCTGTTAAACTCAAGATATCCTTTAAGTTTTGGTAAAAAGAATTGTATCTGATGGGGAAAAAAATCAATAACCGGTATCACCTTCCTTTATGATAGCTTAGATGTTTCATTGCCTGTAGAAGCTTTAAATCTTTAAAGCGGTGTAATGTCTTTTTTTCAAGTATACAATGTTTTGCATTTAAATTAAAGATTTTTAGTACAATATTTTCTTTAAAGCATGCATTACAAAAAAATTACCAAATTTTACATTAAATAAAATATAAATATGGCATTCTCTTCATTTGATTTTAACATAATCTAGTATTCATTATCATTAACAAAAGTATATAGACACTTTTACCAGGAATATTGAGGGCTGACATCTTGTGAGGAGGTATGTAAGCCAGGAGACGCTCCATTCCAAAAAAGATGAAAGAAGTGCTCTCTGTCAAGTAGATCTCCCACTCACCAACACTAAACAAATGAAACCATAAATACGAAATAAATGAAAGATAACAAAAGAAAACAATTTCAAATCAAATGTGCCTTAACAAAAAGCATTTAAAGAAGGGAGTGGGGTGGAAGAGATCCAAAATAACTATTTTATGAGACTGTTGGATACAGCATCTCACAAATTGAAAATATCAGTTTGGAGGATCATCAGGACAGAAGGAATTTTTCTTCTGATATGTACTTTGTGACGTGACCAGTTGTGCAACGCAGCAACTGGTAGAAAGAAATGTAATGTTATTTTTAAACTCTGCCTTAATGACTCAGCCTGTATGTGCTAAGGGCAGTCTCATACTAAAAAATTAAATGAAACTGGTATAAACAAACATAAAAAGGGTTCGAAGTGCAATAAGAGTTCAAAATTATGCACTATAGTCTGCACAGTATAGACTGTAATATGTACAAAGCACATCATCTCAGGAGAAGTCGTTAGAAATATCCTGGTCCATCAAAATTAAGCCTTTATAAAGCAGAGCAGAACAAAAACAATGACTGCTTAGACTAAAGCAACTCCCCTTTAAAATTTCTTATTGTTTTTCCTCTGCCTGGGTTAAATGTTACAAGTGTTCGAAAGCACACGGACAAAATTAGTAATCATTAATCATCTGAATTTGTATAACTCCTGGATGACACAACATAATCAACAAAAAGCTTGAAAAGCTTTGACATGGGCGTACATAATCATCCTAGAATTTAGAACCCACTCAATTCCATTTTTTGTCTGTACAGTCTCCAATTAAGAAGATTGCATTTACTACGCTCTCAAACATTAATCTTACTACCTTAAGTCTTAAAAATAAATTATATAGCATTTTGCACTTAAGCGCAAAGTGATCAAAGTGTACTGATAAATAACAAATGTGTAGAAAAGATCACACATAGTTCACAATAAGCTTAATTTTCTCCTTATTTATAAACAGTTACATTAAGACTATAAATATTTGGAAGAGTATAAATATTTTGAAAAAAAATACAGACCTCGGAGCATGATCATCTCCAGCCACGCCAAGCCAGCGGGGAGTAAACTGTTGCTCATACTTCTCCAGCACTTTGTTTAGTTCTTTCACTGGTTTGTTGGCTTCAGTCTCAGCACACTCCAAGAAAGGGTCAACAATGACTGGAGGTAGTTAGAGTTAAGCAAAAACTTTGTCCTGAAAGTCGATTGTTCTAAAAAAACAAAAAAAACTTGTATTTATAACAAGTAATGTAGTGAAAGTAATGGGGTGAAAGTAAATTTAAAATGCAGCATAATTAATATTACCAAACAAAAAAATAGTAATTATTTTTCAAGTTGGGATATTCATTTATATCCCACTGCCCCAAGTGAAAAAAGTAACAATGATGCTCCATGTCCTCTAGAGCTTCATGATCTACATAGCATAACATGGTCCAAAAATATTAGTAATATTATATAAATCATAGTACAACTTGAATAAATGATGTTTAAAATTCCTCATTGTTTTATACATAATCAATTATCTTAAAGGTATAAATTGATTTATTTTTTTATTTTTTTTAGGATATCATTTGCATTTATTTATGACAATACCAATTGCCATTAAAAGGATACATCTAAAATCATTGGTATTCACTGCTAGTTGCCAAGCTTGGGGTGCCCTGTCCAGAGGAATCTGAAAGGAATTAAAACAATGAAATCCACTCACTCATTTACATACTTGTGAACATTAAAGATGCCAAATCATGTATTCTTCCTCTTCAATGTGCAACTAAAAACAAAAATATGTCAAGGTGTCACTATTCTACAGCAAGTTCAGAATGGTAAAAATACACCTCTCTAACACCTCTGATATTGGGCTCTAATTTTACTGTATAACATCAGTCAAAACGAAAAAAAAACAATGGACATTAATGAGTGACTTTGAATATAAGAAAATGTGTTTATATTTATATTATTATTGTAAATTCTTCTGTGTTTCATATGACACTTCTTGTCATGAACAATTTTTTTCTTATGTTTGTGAAGTGTACATTTTTTTCTTCATCCTAACCCAATATGTCCACAAAAAGAATATAAGCTAAAGCTCTCATACAACTGAAAGAAAATGTTTTACTAAGAAAGGATATAAAAGACAGGTTTATTTTCTAACACTCATGACACAAACTTACAATTTTATTTTGCTTCTGCTTTGCTTCTCTCAGTCCAGGGATACGGGTCACAAAGTTAGTTGGTTCTTTAGGAGCTTTCTTCTTGGTATCACCTGCCTTGGCATCTTTGCCCTCTGGCTCTCCTACAGTAAAATTCCCATTTTAAACTCACCAATTGGCAAAATTACATGCACTGAATAATAATTAAAATATGATACAAACATTTTAACACATACTTATTATCATCTTATAAATTTCTTGGTTAGCTTTAGAAGAAATACAACAACAACAAAATGGTAACTAAAATATCATACCATATTGTAAAGGGAGACATTAATTTTTCATCCAGAATTTGGGGAATATTCTGTGAAAATGTGTGCCCTTAGTGCAGTACATTTTTCAAGCTAGAGAAGTACCTATAACTTCTTATTTTGAAATGTCTATAGTATTTACCTGGTTTATCATCAAGCGCACGATTATGTAAGAGCTGCAGGGAGAAATCTCTGGAAACCGAACTGACACCTTCTACTTTCTCAAGATACATGCTCGCCTCTAAAGGAAGCTGCATAAGATCTGGATCAGCCAATAAGATTATGCATTCAGTCTGTGGCACAACTAGATCTTTAGAGATTTTTTCTTTAGGCCCAGAATCAGTAAGGTTGAGGTTGCTGCCCATCTGGTTAGGGTTGAACCTAATTTTAGAAAATCCAAAAAATTTCTTTTTTAGTCTGAGACTAAGATTAGGAAAAGAGATTTTTGTTAGAAGTCACAAAGATGACTGTAGACTATTCTGATGTGTTTGGCAAACCATGATACATGGGAAAATCTTATATTGCCTTTATTAAAAGATTGAAAAAGTACAAGACATATTGTGTTTGGTTAAGTTCTTTAAATGTCACAACTCTGAGCAG
The DNA here is from genome assembly GCA_003991915.1 of Elysia chlorotica. Classification (NCBI taxonomy): domain Eukaryota; kingdom Metazoa; phylum Mollusca; class Gastropoda; family Plakobranchidae; genus Elysia; species Elysia chlorotica. The sequence continues at coordinate 126,761 of RQTK01000158.1, read as the reverse complement.
AAATCTCACAGCTAAGGAGGAGACTAAAATCAATATTGACAATCCAACATTTTAATCTCTACATACGAAAAAAAAATCTGAAGAATCTACTCTCCTCAGCAGATAAGGATATGGTTTTTGAATCTAACGCTAAGAAAAAAAATAGATCATTATACCTGTTATAATTATCCATGTTATGTACATCAGCATAAAATTGATGACTGACCATAATTAATAAGTAATGAAATGAATGCCCAGAGAACCATTCCAAATAAAATGAAAAGTTTGAAAAAGGAATATCAGGTAGCATAGTAGCTTTTTGATATTTCACACAATCCTACCCTAAGGATTGGCAGATTGGCTCCAACACAGGGCGAAGGTAAAAATTCATTTGCCCCACTATATCACCAAACTGCTCTTCAAGTTCTGCTTCCTCAAATTTAGCCTCCTCACTGAATTCCTGAAACAAAATTTTATGCATACGATTTTGAAAATGATATGAACAGATCTTCATAGATTTAAAACAGATGACTCATAATGAGCATTGGCTTGAAGTTTTTCCCATTACTTAAAGATGGCTTACAAATCACTTATTGTTTATTTCACTGGATATAGTTCCAGCTGATAATGAATGAAAAGTAAATTTATGCTATCATTTTTTTTTAATTTCTTGGGATGTAAGTACTAGAAAGTTTGAAAAAATTGTTTCAATCTGGTCTTAAAAACAACAACCCAGAACTAGTCAAACCGAGTATTCAGGTTATTTTTTTGTGATTTGCATGCTAATATTAACTGACTCACTTCATGGATATTCAAAGAACCAAACGCAAAACTTTTTTTATTGATAGATTGGATTTTAAAAATCATTTTCCTTGAGCCACTATCAGAGGAGTGGTGTGCGAAGCTTTAGAATTATGACCCGCTTTTCGCAGCTTGATGAATAGAATCGTTTAAGCTTAAAAAATGCAAATACTAGGAAAATGAAATTTCCTTCATAACTATGTAATATCATAAGTAGAGAATGACAGCGTATATTTAAAAGGTAAGTCAATCATTCATGTAATACTGTACCTTTCCCTCAGTCTTGTAATCTTCTTCCAAACTCTCCAACATTTTTTCTCTTTGAGCAGCTTGCATACGCTGATACTCGCGCTTTAGCAGAGTTGTCTGCTGCTGCTTCCTGTGTGACTTCAGACGAGTGTGTATTTCCAGTAGCTGCTTGAAGTTGGTGGGGGCCCCAAAAATGTGTGCCCTACTTGGATCTTTGGGTAGTCAGATAGGCACACGATAAAAAAACAACAAAAAACATTTTAGGATAAATTTTTGTAAACAAAATGGACATTATGTTTTTTAGCTTTGTGGCCACACAATGCTAGGATAAAGCTATGAAAGAAGCAAGGAGACAAGATCTATATGCCAACAAAAATTGATGTGAAAGAGTAAAAACTAGACTTTTCGCTGTTCTCCTTTTAAAAGAGGGAACCTGTTGCATTTTCATGTTGGTAATTGACTTAAGATGATTAATTTTTCTATTTGTAACTGAATTAAAAATTTCTGGGAATATTTACGAGCAAAGAGGTAACATTCACCTTTTATGTTAATGTGAACAAACAACAGAAACTCTAAAAAAAAATTTCATATACGAGAAGAGCATAAAAATGCCAATTAGGAACAAATCTAAACACAGAAACAAATTGGAATCACAATTATTTTTTCTTCTTTAGCCAAAAGCAAAATTTCAAAGATAAAAGATCAATTTTGACTGAAAAATTACCAGTTGTCTGAATATTTTCTGGTTGAGGCAACTCTATAGGTTGTTCTGAAAATTAGTATGATTATTACACTGTAAAAACTGTGCCATATTTTTTTTTTTTTTTTTTTTTTTAAGCAAGGTAAAAACTATATTTGAAAAAGATAATTTGCTTCTGGTTTTAAATTTCTCTAGGTGACAGGTAAAATAAAACTTTGATCTAGAAACATGAGAATTAGATTGATTGAGACTTATATTATCTATATATCTTTATGTATCCTACTATGTCAGAACTATCTTTTCAGGCCTACTTAAGGATAAAATGATTAGTAAACTGAGGCAAAAAATATTGATCCCTAACCGTTTGACAGTAACCTGAAAATCAATTGAGAAACTTTTTTTCTGTTTAAAAGTATAGAGGACTTTAAAAGACAAAATTGAAACAAGAAAGCGTATCAAATTACAAGGATGTTAAAGAAATGAGTGAAAGGCATTCTCACATAACCCTTTTATATTATGTGTTGTTAAGTGAATTTAGAACCCTTACAGTAAAAAGGAAAAGATTAGAGTAGCAATGTATATTAACCCTAATTGCATGTTGTGTTTTCCCTTTGTACCCTTGTGCATACTTTGAGTATACTATGTGGTCCCTCTACTATTTTGTATAATAGTCTAAATCGATATTTGAGGACTCTACACGTTTTTTGAAGGAGGATTAAATAAAATTTCAAATAAAGTGTTCATTGTAAGTATCTTAATTTATATTTGAAAAATTTGCCTCAAGTCATTTTTTACACTTAGGTTTAAGAGACAAAAGGACATTGAATAATTTACTCGGAACAAATGGTTTAAGAGGAGAAAAAACATTTTTGATTCATTTATACCTCTACATTTTTAAAACAGCTGTAAATAACTTTTAATACTATTATGACAAGCATAAACAGATCATTATTGGCCTTATCAATTAACTTAAAAAAATTGCCCCACCAAAAGAAAGACAATTACTCACTGGTTTTGTCAAGACTTTTTGGTTTTCCTTGTGCACTTGGGCTTGCTCCTTTGCCTTTCTCCAATATTGCTCCATAGAGGAACTCTCTGTAAAATAAAAGTAGTCCTAATATTTACAGAAGATGACTAAAATATAAGTATTTCATATTGATCGTAAGCTTCATACATATTTTATGATTGTTGTGAAAATGGTTTTTATATCATTTGTTAACCGAATGGGTTACAAGATTATGGAACAGTAATTTGACTACCCTTTGCTTGTAAATCAGAGAGTCATTGAAAAACTAGAATGCCCATAGGCAAAGACAAGCACTAATAATATAAAAATACACATATATGACATTAAGGTTAGTAGTAAAAAAAATGTTACTTGTCTGGAGAGTGTTGTAGGATGATGATGATGTAGTTTGCAGGCGTGTCTTTCAAAATATCTAGATGGTTTGATGAAACCTCCATTTTCTTCCAGGCCTGAAAATAAAATAAAAAAAATAATATACTTGATTTAATGCTCATTGTCTTATTCATTTTTTAAATTCAGGCTATAAAAAAAATGTTTGAATGTTTTCTTAATATTTTTTTTTTATTGGTTTGATTTTCTTTTGATTATAATACTTACAAATTTATCATAATTTTTTTTTGTATGACATGAAATATTTGAGTACCACTGGTAGAATTGTAAAGAGATAAAACTGCATTGTATGGGGGGAAAAAAGCAGGAAATCGCATGCACTTGGTCTTCATTGAATGCCTTCTTATCTCATCAGTTAGAATCAATGTAATAATGTTACATAAATTATGTTAAGTCTTTCTTGACAATAAACACAAAAAAACAAAACAATTTTAAGCAGGAAACCAGAAAGTACAGACTTTGAATTAAGGCTGTTATAGTAATCTTTCAAACACTGATTAATTCAAAGAAATAACACTCAACTATTGTGTGATCTCTGCATTTCAAAATATGTGTCCACAGATTTCAAAGATTAAATACCAAGAAAAAAGAAGTCAAAATCCAACCTGCCAATCTGTTTTTAGAGACAACTTAAGCTCTTTAAATATGCTGCTGTTAGTAAGGTTGGTGGCTACGTCATCACTGAGGAGATGTTCTTGTTGATGCAACAAAGCTGCAAGTTGTGAAGTGGTGGGGTCAGTCTGGGATCTTGTCAGCACATCTTTTAGAGCCAGTGATGCCTGACAACTCTGAAAATTCAAATAGAAAAATAGTGGGATTAATATGATATAATATACCTGAACCATCTTCAAATTTAATTATTAAGGTATTTTCTTGAAACAAATTAGTCTACACTCCAGGCAACACCCCTCTCCCCAATCCCTTACAAAATTATTTTATAAATTTTTCTCTGGGTGGCCCCATTCACATAAATTTTACTTTCTAACAGAAATTCATTTAAACTATTAATTTGTCATTTTATATACATTTCGGATTATAATTATATTTGTTATATAACAAATGTATAAGAAAAATTAAACAACCATTTATATCACAGTGTTACAAATGGGTGAAAACCATAAAACATAGATATAACAGATTTCACTCATCATAAATTCTTCGACATAGGATCCCCTGAGGAACATAGGAGACATTAAGCCCAGAAAGAGACTGAATTTCTCTCCACCAGAGAATGATGATATCATGACTTCATAATCACTAAACTGCATGAAATATGGACAAGAACCTTAAAAAATGTCAAATTATACGAATTTACTAATTTGAACTGAGAATATCCCTATTTTTATAGTTCAATCGTTGGATAGTGCACTGAAATAAAATATAATATTCACTCATTACAAACTCAGCACCAACCTGATGCAATGACAGCATCATAGATGCAGCTGTTGGATCATACTGTCCTATAAGAATCACCATTTCCATAGCAGCCTTCCCTGCCAAATCCTTGAAAAAACAAAAGAAAAAAATTATAAACACATACAACAGAATCATTAGGCAAAATGTAGAGTTTCACATAAGAAATGTAAAAAAAAATTATAGCAATTCACAAAAAACCTGTCACACTTAAAAGTTATCACTAACAAGTGTTACACTCCAGATTCCATTAATAACAAAACATGTTTTCGTAGTCACAGACTCTTTTATAATATGAGGCCATAGCAAAGAAACCACCATTTTGCACAGCACTGGAGTTATGCATCCAATTTGTTAGAGAATAGGCCCAAGGTGAAAAGAATTATACAATAATTAGAACACCTCACTTACTAAAAATTGATTCTTCAGACAGAAATTGATAGCTTGACCAAGGCATTCACTTGCACACATGTAGAAATACTTTGACTTCTCATGTTGTTTCTGAAAAAAGAAGACACCAAGTAATAAATCTTTTTAACTCTCAAAGATGTTTGAAGTAGTCACTTCACAAGAAAATATTTCAAAATGTAGCTGCCAGATAGAATGACATGTAAAAAATAGAAATACAGCTTTTACACTACGAACTTCTACACCTTGATATTGCATGTGCCTAGAGCTATTGGATTATGTTTTTGATTGATATAAGCTAACAAATTATTGTCATACAAAAAAGATCTCTCCATAAATTGCATACCCATTTTTCGATTATGGTTTTTGTATCCTTTGCTCTCTTTCTCATTTGAACTTCATCCATTTCTAGCTCTTCTTCCTCATCTACTTGATCCACTTGAGTATTGCTAGCATCATTGTGATCCTCTTGAAGCGCACTCTCGTTGTGATCCTCAGCCTCCGCCGCTGCTGCTGCTCTCGCTTCCTCTTCTGCCAACTCAAGTGCTGCTTTCTCGGCAGCTGCTGCCCGTGCTGCTTCTGCCTCCTCTGCAGCCAGCTGGAGTTTCAGCTGCTCCTATGGACATTTAAAAAAAATTCTTTGGTAGGAGAAAGTAAGTATGTTGCATAGTTTAAATACGAAAGATCAAGTGTGGCAAATGGAACCCAGAGCGAAATGCCCAAAACTTGGCTAATCACTACGTAATGACGCCAATGCAACCAGTAAGATAAAATGCAACGCCTAGAGAGAGACTCAAACCCATCAATGTCCTGGATTGGAAGCAGATGCTCTAACCCCAGGATCACCACACTCCCTTCTTGAATAAATAGTAGCATAATAACAAGTTCTAAAAATATACAAAACTATGAGGAGTCTTGTCTCCAACATTAACTTGACTTTGACTGAACATGAGATTGCTTTAGGTTTCATGTGCATCACATTCTGTCCAATTAGTAGACAAGTGTTTTAAGCAGCCTGATCCTCATCTGAGTAAATTTGGCATGATGCTGCATTATTTATAATCATTCAATACCCAACGCGCTGATATTCATTTAACAATTAATTTGTTTGTATCAATGACTGCTCATTGAGTAAAAAAAAGAGCAGATCAAGAAATTGAATCTGGAAATTGAAGAATGATATCTGTAATATGTCTTAAATGATGATCAGATAGATTTCACAGTTAACTGTAATTGAAAAAAAATTCCCTATAAACCCCTTTTGACAAACACAGAGTCCTAGCTTAATATTATTCTTATTGGTTCCAAACAATGATGCATGGTTTAATCTCTTTATTTGCTCTTTAAATTAAAATAATAATAATAATGAAGATCATTTTTAAGCGCTTTATCCCAGCATAGCCGACTCAAAGCGCTTTACATAGTTAAGACGAGACAACTTATCAGCCATTCACACACACATTATAAGGCAGTTTTGCACATAAAGGACATGATACATGAACAGCAAAGAAATTATGAAAAATGAGTAAATTACACATATAAATAAAACATTAATGAAAATTAAGAGGAAAAATCCATCTATCAAAACTTTACTAACCACATCATGAACAGTCCATTGGGATGGTTGATCAGAGCCATGGTGCTCTGAGACCACTCGTAGTAATCTCCCAAGACCCACAAGGCTCTGGTGACAAATGAACAGCATGGAGTGAAATATTTAAAATGCACATCACGTTTGTTTACACTTTGCACTTAAATAAATCATAGAAATTTGTATATTCTTAAAAAAATTATCAAATTAATTTGTTTCAATTATCTAACATAATAATTTAATAAGCACAAATTAACACATACAATTTTTTATTTTATTTTAGAAAAAAAAAATGAAATAATAATTTAGTCATAGGAGAAGCAGAATGTGACTGAAAACGAAATTAATTCTGCTCTTTACTAGAACTGATTGTCATAATTTAGGCACATATAGCTTTCTTTCAAAATTTATTTACAGTTCAGATACCCATAGTATGGTTTTATTGAATGATTGACATAAAACTCACCCTAGCTTTAAGCTGCGGGATTCGATTGCAAAGACAATGTACACTCAGAAACAGGGAAGCAGCTTCATCTCCAGCAATTCTAAAGAGGAATTAAGACGTAAAAGGAATGAAGCCCTTGTAGTACTTACATTTATAACAAATTCCTTTAGAAAATCACTGGAAAAAGGTTGTGTCTGCAAAGTCAATGTTTTAAATTTAATATATTATCACAGTGATACGATAATGGCAAAATTCAAGTGATACATCGATGTAAAGTGAAAAATGAGATCTATCTGACTACAATTTCAGTTTAAAAATGGGTAATAAATTGTTCCTCTAACTTACTAGAAACTTGTGTTGAATATAATGCTGGAATAAGGATGTAAAACAGTGTTTATTCATTATCTCCAAATTAGCTAAAATGACACATGTGAAAATTCTAGCACATTGACAGTATTAAATGAAAGCAATTATAAACTAAACGGGAGAAGATTATTAACTAGACAAAAATTGAGTTTTTAAAAGTTAGATGCACAAAAAAACATTTAAAAACATTACCTGCCCAAATCCATCCACTGTTTCTCTTTGTCTCCAAAAACAGGGGACTCTCTGACATACTCCTCTACAAGGCGAGTGATAGAAGCCTTTCGCTCTTCAATGAGCTGTGCCTGACGCATTTCATGGCCACAACTGATGAGAACCTCTGTGAGGAGTTCTGCTAGCTCAAGATTCACAGTGGCAAACTCTCGCTGCACTGGTGTGCACACCAATTGCATCTAAAAAAAAAATTTTTTTTTTTAATTAGATTGCCTGGCTATTGAATTTTGTTTAATTTTTAAAACAGATACTATGGGGGAAAAAGGGTAGTACCTAGTATAAACAAACTGTTTCTAAAGCCACAAATATGACATAGGTAAAATAAAACCTTCATATCTAAAAAACAAATGAGGCTATATTGTTTTACTGGTTTGAATACACATGTAGACTAAATACAAGTGGGAAAGGGGACCAATTTTTTTTAAAGATATCATAGCATCCTAATGTCCTAATACATTTATTTGAAGCAAATTGATAAAAACTATTGGTGTAACAGGTGAGCTAATTCATCCACTTTATAGATTGTCTTAAAATACCAAAATACAGTCATTTCTTTCCATATTAAAATTATTGCTTTGCATGAAATTATGTTCTCGACTGAAAGTCTGAAAAACTTACACAAAAATGCCATCCTTTAACTCTCTTAGTGTCAGGCCTATCGTTTTATGTTATTACTTTAGATGATCACATACATTAATACAAACTCTTGTACTCTAAAGTAATTATAAAGGAAATAAAGAAAAAACAATAAATGTATAAAAATAAATAAATAACACAGTTAAACTAAAAATAAACTCATTGTCTTCAACATATATAATTTTTAAAACAGTTTTAACATAAAAATCTACATAATAATACTATACATTGTTTAAAAAGATGTAGTGTTACCAACATAAGCAAAGGGTGAGGTAAGATTGTAATACCAGAAAATGTTATGCAAAAGAACCCAACGACAACATACACAAAAACTAAATTTAGAAGCTAACCTCTGCTAGAGGATAAAGAGTGTGAACATCAACATAGACCTTCTCAGCCAATGAAGATGCTTGCTTCAGTATATTGACAGTCTGAAAGAAAAAAAAACAACAGCAAGAAATTAGGCACATCATTTTTTAATTATGGTTAGTTGATTTACTACTGCTTATAGCTAAACCCAACACAATATTTTTTAGTCTGGATATTTTAATAATGGAGCATCAACCAGAACTTGGAAATAATTTTAACTTTCAATAAACTGTTTTGATCTCATTGGAAACATCTTGTAATCTTTAAAACTAAATATTGTGTGCATTTTTAAAGCAACTATCAACATTTGAAAAATTAATGAACTCTCAGAAAAAAAATCATAAACTATATCAAACACAAAAAAATATTGTTTTGCTTCATCATATAAATAATAATAATAATATCTATTTAATTATTTAATAAAATCCAGTCATATGATTTCTGACTTATCCTTTATGATTTAATATTCTGATAAAGAATGCAAGAAATTTTTAAGGTTTATTTGCAGCACTTGTCAGTTTGTGAGATAAAATCAATTTCATAATTTTTCTTTGGCCCACAAAATTAATACTAGCAATTATCGAGCTATTCTTAACTCAACAATATTATTACCTGCATGAAGTACACCCGACGCAACTCTTTGTCTGACACCTCAGCTGCAGCTGCTTGTTTGGCAAGGAGGCACATCAGACGGCCATGTCTAACTGTTACAGCAGCTGCATCCCGCCAGCGTCTCAACATAGTAAAGCGCTCAGTGATTGCCTCGTACCTCTCGCAGCTCTGTAGGACTGCATTGAGGACTTGGGGATCATCGAGTTCCCTTGGACCCTGCAGAATGCTCTTTGTGTGAATTTTCACAAGCCTGAAAAAGGGGACGAATAAGATTAACATTTTCTTATCAATCATTAAATTAAGAGATAGAAATGGTTCAACAAATAGACAACTTAATAGATGATTTAAGAAGGAAGTTGGTACGAATGAGATAAAGTTGTGCAATAAAGAAGTCAAAGGCTAGGATATTTCTTAAATGTAGTCATGCATTATCAAAGAAGTTTTAGGTTTACAACACTTACCTTAAAATCAAAGATAGTATTGGTTGTACAACACTTTTCTTAATTCAAAGATTGTTTTGATTGTGCACACATTTTCTTAAAATAAATTGTGCAGCGTTTCACTAAATATGGATTGTAGCCGCACATGAAATTTTTTTTATAGAATATTGTTTATCCTGGTACTTTTTTTTATTTATTAAATGAGTATCTATGCATGCTAAGAAAGATGGGGATGTAATAATCTACAAAACACAGGATAAAAAAAAGATATCCAGCAAAATCGTTTATTTTATGCTCCTATTTTAATGTCATGTTTAAAAAGAACTGAAAACTGGTTAAAAAAGGTCTAAGGGTCTTAAAGAAGGCAGGTTAATTGAAACTTTACAATTGTTATTTTTAAAAAAAATACTTACATAGTCTCCAGTTTAGCACAGTAAAATCTAGCAGAATTTTGACGATTAACGTTTTCATCTCCATATCTACTGAATTCATTGATGGCGTGCACCAAGATTTTCTTTGCCTGGATCGAAAAGAAAAAAAGGAGCAGATTATAGAAAATGGTATTTCATTGGAGGTGGATATTTTGTTCTTTTCTCAAGAAATAATGCCTTTGGTGAAACAAATTCAGGGAAAAGTTACAACCTTATTGTAATGGAAAGTAATAAAAACTTAGGTAATGTATAACAATTTTGCTTTATAGAAAAACATACAAAAAGTAAAGAATGGTGAAAATTATCTGTTATCAGGATAACAGAGAGATTATACAAGGGAGTCATTTTCTTATAACTTTCATATCTTTAATTCTGTTCGTTTCACTCTTTTAAAAATCTTGTAGAAATGGTTTTGATAGATTGAAGCTTACCTTTCTCACTGATTTGATACTGTACTCTTCTTTCAAAGTTGCTTTAGCCAGTAAAGAAATTGTTTCAAACCAAAATTTCTCATCAGCTTCATGTAATTCCTGGTGAATGTTCAAAAAAACTTTTTGAGTTATGGACTAAATGAAATAACCTTTCCCCTGTACCCTCATACATTTCACTGTGCTATTGAATGATTTATTTAGATATCACTGAAAGTAATTTGAAACAAAAATTTTCCTAAAGTCACAATGTTGAGGACTGGTCCACAAAATATGGCATCTTTTACTTTAAAAATATATCATAGAAGTTTGTGATGGTTTGCTTTAAATGTGATAGGTATTTTCATGATCAAACCATGACAATAACAAGCTTCTGATGTTTGATGTTTAAATTAAATGAATCATTCTTTTTACCTAGTTCTTGACTTGCTAAAATCATGTTTAAAAAGGCAATCAAAAGCCATGTAAAAAAAAAACCAACAAACTTTACCTGTGCCTTATGGCACAGCATGATTGCCTTGCCATACTGTGCCTCAACAAAAGCCAACTTAGCAAGCGAAAGATATATTCTGGATTGAAGAGGGGCATCTGCAAAAGCCTGTTGATAATAAATGTATTACGGTATTTTACTTTAGCAGTCAAAATACTTAAGCCAATTAAGTAATCAAAAGCATGAAATATAATAATACTTTATGTGACATAACAATTTTAATCCATATCTCCCCACTCCCCCCTGATTCCAAAGATCTATGAGTTAAGGTTGCAAATTATTGTGATTCATAGATCTTTTTGTCTTGTAGGGCATATCATACAGAATAATACAAATGAGCAAGGCGAGAAATATAGCATATACTTTTAACAACGCATGTCTTGGATGACAAAAAAAATAACACATATAAGTGTATTCATGCAAATGTGGGTATTGCGTTTACCTCAGCAGCAACATGAGCTTCATTCAAATACTCTCTGGCTCTCTGGTACTGCCCCTGAAGACAAATTGTAATGCATATTTTTTATTGTGTCAATGTATCAATTACTCAGTATATAAAAAACTTAGCTTTATGGTATTCTATAAATCATGAAACATAGCACATATACAAAACCAAGATAATTCTGAAACTGGGAAAAAAAAGGGAAAAAAAAAGAAGTTGTCATAACTACTTAGTCAAATCACTTATTTCAAATCAGCAGTAGTTCTTGTTAATGGTTGGGCTTAGAAAATATTAAATGCAATACTCATTCATTTATCTCTAGGAAATCCTATTTTAAACATTTTTTTCACTTCATTGCCATATCCATAATATCGCACTACATAATCAGAACTTCAAAGATGGTTCAGCTTACAATTTTGATGAGGATTTCAGCAATTTCCGTCCATAAATCTCTGAGGGAAGTGCTTCCTAGAACTTTGCCTAGATGAAGCTCAGCCTCGGGTAAAACACCCTATGCATTTGGAGAAAAAAAGTAAGACATTTTAGGAGGATTTATCTAAAGTGAACAAAAGTGATTGCAAAGTTGGGTTTTTTCTCCTTTTCCCCTTTTCAAACAGACATGTCTCACACTCATAATTTAAGCATTTAATTTTTAAAATTGAAAGATAGAAAATGGGTCAATATTTTAGCCTAAAACCTGCTTTGCTTAGGCACACTGTAACAAGTAATTATCATTCTTCTACACAGATAGCAATTATCAGTCAAAACCTAAAAAAAGAAGATATAAAAGGATAAAACAAAGTTTTAAAAGAATTTAACTCATAAAAAGAGCATTCCTGCTCTTGTAAAAGCTGCATGAGGTAAGTCATCGTCGGTGCCATCGTCGTTGCCGTCGTCTTCGTCGTCATCATCATCATCACCACCACCATCACCATCATCATCATGATTATTATTATTATTATTATTATTATTATTATTATTATTATTATTATTATTATTATTATTATTATTTTTATTACTTTTGCATGATCTCCCTGTCCAAGTTCTGATTTTGCTGGAGCTTTTGGCCGTGATACCACAGCGGAACTCTGTGAGGCCAGCGTCTCCTTAAGTCTTTGCTCTTCTCTGGCAACTTGAAGCTGTTTTTCTTTCCAGTTGGCAATCTCATCTCGAGACCTACACATTATAAAAAAAATTAAAAGTTTTAAATTTTAAGTTACATTAATTAAGAGATTCATCTGTCATCATATTATAAATTAAATTCATTATGAACACTTTTCTACAGTAATTTAAGTCAAAAACATAATTCATAAGAGGTCAAGCAATATTTTTTGGAAATGTGATGAGAAGAAGCTGAAACACTTTATGACAACTAGAATCAATGAGGAAAGATAATGGCTATACTAACAAAAAGGGACTAACATGATGGAGGCATTAAAAGCAGCAAAGGATCAGGAGGTGTGCGAAGTGTGTAGGGGCATGATCCCCAATGCTACAAAGCATGGTGTTTGATGGATGTATTGGTGAAATAACTTTAATGTTATTTGTCTTACAATAAATGATCTGTCCAATCATTGCTAACTAGTTTGTGTACCATTTAAATCCAAGTATAGAAATTTCACTTTCTGAAATGCAGTTGTTATAATAATTAAAATGCTTCTGCAGCTCTCAACGTAATACAAGTCTATATAATTTCCAGATCAATGACTAACTTGCTAGAGTAAATAATAAGCCTAGCAAAATTAGAGCTCCCTTTTTCTTTTTTAAATATATTTGGGAAAAAGCCTATGTAATTTGCATTAAACTGACCTGGCCTGATCTTCCTCATTGATGTTCATGGTACCCAAAATCCTCATATGATGGTTTGCTGCACTTTTAATGTCAAGCTCTTGACATATCTCAAACCACCTGAAAAGAAATTAAAATTAGCATGACTAACAACTCAACTGCTCCTAAATTCTTATATTGAAGACAGTCTACAAAAATTTTAATATGGATGGTGATATAGCATGCATGAGTGACAGATAGATCAGGCATAATGTTTAAGTTTCATTCCTGACTATAAAAAATAATTGTGTGTTTATTTTTTTTCCTTTTTTTTACCCTATTCCTATCTCTGATTGAATATGTCTTCTTCAAGTCACCTAGAAGTAACTGTGTACTGATGAGTATCTATTCAAAATAACAATCTCGAGTCTACACTTCTGTTTCTAATCATTAGGTGTGGATATTTTGACATTACTCTTTGCAGTTTTAATAGTGTTGAATTCATCAACCTATTTGCATTTATGTATATTTGACAAATCTATCTTAGGCCTCAATTTAATGGAAAGATAAGATGATAGATATTTGCTTTTAAAAAGATCTACAAGCACACGGATGTGCATACAACATCTACCTCAGATGCACCAGAGTGAACAAAGCTTCACTCTCCAAAACTGTACGAGACAAGAGATCTTGAAAGGCTAGAATTGGCAGTGTCAGGTGACTGTAGCCCACATCTCTCAACTGCTGTATCAAACTGTCAGTGTAATGGAGTGTGAGCATCTGTTCAAATGCAAAGAGATTAAATAGAATTTAAAAAGGAACAAAAATATATTATTGATGTAAAAAAGTAAGCTCTTAGAGTTAATAATATTAACTTTGTGGGGCATTTGTAAAATTTCTTTGCTAGGTACGGATAGATTGGGCACCATGTGATCATTAAGTTTGTATTACATCATGTCAGCACAGTAATGGATATATTGTCGTTCAATTATTAACAGTAGATTGCAATGAATTCCAAGCCCACATCTATCAATAGATAAACTTATAAGTTGGGATTGTTGTACTCAATGCACTAGTTTCAAAAAGTCATTGCTTTAAGAATTTCTGCAAATAATAGTTTGAGATGATGAAAAATTCTATTATAATGAGTTTTCCTCTAGATGTTACATCAGACCTGAAAATAGAGAAAATTGCCCATCTGTCTTGACAAATCTGCTGAATAGTGAAGTTGCAAATTTTGGAGCCACAGTCTTAACAACTGAAGACACAACGATTAACTAAATATCTTTCGTTTATGAAAAAAAATTGGTCACAATTGCCAAAATATACTGAAGACAATTTTGATTAATGAATATAATTATTCTTAAAGCTGGATTTTATAATCAAAGAAATCTTCCAACTTTTAAAAGCACTTACAGGTTTGGGAATATTCTTAGTTGTGATAGCAACATTCTGAAGGTTGTCCGCTTTAAAAGCTTCAATGCCTTCATCTGGCCAGTCGTATGTTGCCCATGTCTCTAAGTCACTCGGTAAAGCATCTGCAGCGCACTTTCGTTTAGGCTTGGGCTATTGAACGAGTTGAGAAGGTCTAAACATTACCAAGTTATCTGCTACTGAGCTTCTTAAAAGTACAATTTTGAAAAAGGTAGATCAACAAATAATTGAGTTGGAAAAGAAAAATATTTAACATATATTACTTGCTGCATAAGTTTTGTTACAATTCTTTCAGCGTCATATGCAGAGCAAAGAACAATTCTGGAGCAAAATAGTGTAAAAAGGCTGGTACAAATGTCTTTCCAGAAAATGAATCTAATTAAATTGTAGACAAAACTATTGCAACTAAAGCATGATGATTATGTTGAAAGTAGTCCCTTTGTGTCAAATTAAAACTTTAAAAAGTAATTGAAAAAGACATTAATTTAAAATCTTTCCAAACCTTTTCCTCTTTCTTAGCATTTAGATTTTTGTCATCCTTCTTGTCCTTCCCTGGAGCCCCTTTTCCTGATTTTGGTGCTTCATCCTTTGCCAAGGATCCTCCATTTTTTATCACCTCTTTAATGGTGACAGCACTTGCATTGATGAGGACCTACAAAAATAAAATAAACAAAATAATAAAAAAAAAAGAATAAGAGTAGGTGGCAATGTCAGCATGTTTTTTTTTAAATACAAATCATCACAACTTAGTATATTCATTGCCTTCGAAGCTTTTAAAAGATTTTGGTTTTTTTTTTCTTCTTCTTTCTGAGCTTCAATGTGTAACATAAAACTGAAGTCCTTTTTCTTTGTTAAACAAATATCTATTATTTTTGTAAAACTCTCCCTGAAAAACCAGTAGACTTTAAACTAGATAGGACCAGAGGCACACATATATAAGGATTTTGAAAATATAAAACTTAGGTTCAGATGTAAATGTTTGCAACAACTTACCTGCCAAAGGCGAACTAAGTAAGCATGAGCCTGAAGTAGGATATCTCTGTGTTGCTCTGACTCATGGCCCACTATTTCTGCAAGGAGAACCTGGGACCTGAGAAGGGCATCCAACTGTTTGACTTCAGCCAGGTCCTGCACAGTCAGCTGTGAGTTGGCGGGCATCACACCTGTCATAGGGAAAGATAACCAAGGCTCCATTAGTATAAATTATTTTCTACCTCTAACTGATCTTTATACATTGATTTAAATCTTTCTCTTTAGGTAATATCTGCCACGCCTTCTGTAAATTCTCAGGTTTGACAAGGATACCTTCTCCAAGCCAACAAATGTTGAGCCAGATGGGCACAGACACTCAGTTACATTTCCATCCATTGCCTTTATCATTTTCTGTGTATTGCCGCCTACCATCTTTGTATGCAGTGTCCATTTTTCATCTCCTTATAGATTGTTTTAGTGCTTACAGTCAAAAAACAAATAACCAAACAAAATTTCTTACAGTAAAAAAACAACAACCAAAGAAACAAACAATCAAACCAGTGGTATTGAAAACCGTAGTAATTGAAGCATGGTTTGGAAAAAAAAAGCCAAAGTATTGATTCTCTCTGATGAATTCATTGTCCAGTCATATAAAAAATGTGTAACTTGTAAAAACCTTTACAAATCCAATAATTTTCTTACCTATGTCAGCTTCCTTGACTACAGGGACATAGTCAATGGCATGAATATCACTGTCTTGGTCGCTAGTCTCACTACGTGTATCAGATGGAACTTTCTTTCCAGGCAGTTGTTTTGAGGACGCTTTATTCTCCACACTGCTAGTTTTGCTTACACCCGAGTCTTTTCTGCCAGGCTTTCTGGCCAACTTGTCAGTTGACTCTTTCTCTTTTTTCCCTTTTGGAAAAAGGAAAAAAAAATAAAAATTGCACATGATTATTGGTATTAATGAAATGAATTAATGACACATCCTAATTTTTTTTTCAATTGAGCGATGAATTAAAAGATAACTCAGATTAAAAATGTTTCAAACATGTCTAACTAGAGTATAGAAATGATGGGATTCAAAACTTTACAAATAGCCTATTATCTTTTAGCAGTATATATTAGTAGCCAAACCATTGGTTCAAATAACAACTTAAAGACTTCATCTTAGCTGATGCAATTATAATCAAGCCATTTCCTTCAAAATAATGAATTCATCTTTGATGATTATTCTATCAACCTTTAAAAACCAGTATGCAAGGCTACCTTTGCACTCTTGACCCAACTATATTGATTTGCAACATTCCCTCTCATTTAAAAATTTCATATTGTACAATTTTATCTTTAAAAAAGAAAGTTCAGCAATCTTTAGTTTGAATTACAGTTATTTATAATTTTTGAATTACTAAAATACCTTTTACAGTAAAACTCCTAACACAAATTTTAAAAGATACATGCCCATACACAAACATTTAATATAGAAATCATGCCCCCATATTTTGATTATTCACAACAACAAAAAAGTTTTTTTTTTAAGTATCTTGGATAAGTTTCCTTACAACTATTTCAGGCAGAGCATTATTTTTATTTTTTTTATACAATATCTTTTTTTAAAAATGATCTGAACTGCCTGGTATGATTGAAAAGTTAATCTCAATTTTTCTCAACAAAAAAGTACAAAACAACATTTTTCAAGTATTTCCAACAATTTTTAATATTTTCTTTTTGTAACTGCAGATGTTGCTTAAAAATTAAGCCACCTTTAAGTTAATGTTCTACCCCCCCCCCCCCACCCCCCATTTCCCTCTTTTTACTCACTAGTCTTTATTTTCATGATACAATACCATTTTAAAGTGTTCTTATTCGAGGCATAAGAAAGAATTATTTTAAACTTTTTTTTATTTCCCAAACCATAATGAATTATGAGTGTTAGAGGCACACAGATATAAATAAAAATTATGATAGGATTGAAGAGAGGCTTTACCCTTCACAGCAGAAGTTTTACTGCCACTAGCAGAGGGCACACGCTTTCTTGAGGCTGCTTCAATAGGACAGTGATGAGTGTAAGTAAGGTAACAAACAAAACTGTGATTAATGCTGTGAGGTCAATGCATTGAACAATTGCCTATTCCTGATGAACAGTTGGCTTGGGTAATTTAGCTTAGAAGAGATTTTCACACATTATTCTTCTTGACTGGTATGAAACTTAATGAAACCATCAATGTAAAGAGATGATTTAAAAAAGCCAACTTCTTAACTGGCAAGGCAATTATTCAAGGCCAATGAGACAAACAAAGTCAACTTACCCATTTCCTTATTGCATTGGTTAAAATGTTCATTTTTAAATTGCTATTGATCATTGCAATAGATAAGAATTATAATTCCAAAGGATTTGCTCCCATTTACCTAATTAAACGAAACCGTAAGGTGGTTACATTTAATAATTTTTGGCTTGTCAATGTTTTTTAATTTGTGAGGCTTATATTCAATTCATTAGCTATTAGTTTTTTAATCAGCTTTTCACACACATTTCAATACAGTTTGTGAAATTCAGAGGTATCAAAACTGAAAGAAAACAAAGGCAATGAGATTCATATAATCAAGTACATACAAAGAGCTCAACCTGACTCAACTTTTGTTTAGTAAAAGCATGTTTTAAAGCATGTTCATAGCCCATCTTTTAAATGCATTACCTTTGGCTTTCTTTGTTTCAACAGGCATAGCTGAAAATTGAGAGGACAAAATTACACATCTTGTTTGCAATTATATGCATGCACAGTTTCTGATGGTCAACAGAAAAAAAAACATCTGAATCGTGAACTTGAAACAAAGTAAAAAAAACATTAACATCCAAACCAGTGAACACTTAGTCGCAATTTAGTGTTACCTAACGAGGATTCCGTTACACTTTTCACAATCTGTATTGATGAGTTCCTTTTGGGGGATTCCATCAAGAGATCATCTAACTTTTCAAGTTTTTCAGAAACTTCATCTGTCTCAACTGCTAGTCCATCAGAGATGTATAAATCAGTGATAATTAAAAAAAGCTATATAAATTACACATTGCTTGAAATTATTTTGAACAAAAAGTAAAAGCTATTAAATTAGATAGTATGATACCACCATTTAAAAAAAAAAAAAAAAAAAAAAAAAAGCTGATGTCAACCCAAAATTAAATCTCAACTCCCTTCCCCTTCAACCCCAATAAAATAGGAAAAAAAGTCAGAACAGGGTGTTGATATATTAAGTGCAGGCTTAGTTACAGCACAACAGATATTAAAATCAAACAAAGAAATCACATTATAGTTTGTGTCTAATTGTTGCAAAATAGTGCTCATTCATTAGCAAAAAAATGCAACACAGTATGAGCTATGAGTTAACTTTCTAAATCTTGTGTGCAAGACAAAACCTTCAGTAAATACTTTTCAAAAAATAAAACAAAGCATTCACATGTATGAAAACTAATAATTTCCATAATTAGAGAACAATTTTCTTATTGCTATTTTCCAATTGGTATTGCAATTGGCAAAAGGGGGTAAATATATGTACAATGAAGCAGAACCCTTTTCCAACTTTTTTGTTTGTTCTTTTTATCTTAAAATCTGTTCATTCCTAAAAAAAAAAAATCCTTTACCTCATAGAAACTAATAAACATATAAAAATAAATTCTTACCCTCTGGCTCTGGAGTCTTGATATTGAGCAGAATATCTGAGGCCCACTCTATCTGATCCTGTACATCTAGAGCAGGGAAATGGTTGGAGTAGAGCCACTGACCAAACTCAAGCAGATACTCAACCTTCTGGTAATCATTGCCTTTGCTCTACATAAAAGGAAAAACGAAAAAACAAAACAAAAAAAAAAACAACAATTCGTTCAATTCATCTGAAAATGCTTTTGTAATGTAAAGAGTTGTGAACAAGAACACATTCGTAGACTGAGGCAGGAGTAAAAAAAAAAAAAAAGCAGTGGTAAAAAAAAGTAGTCATTTTAAAATCCTTGATGTTTTTTTTGGTACAACACATTGCCAATTAATAATATTGGTTGATTACTCTGGTGATCTATTGATTTTGAGTACACTGCATTAAAACTATGTGCGAATTAAATTCACTTATTGTGACTAAACCTTATGAATCGTAAATAAGTCAAAATCAGCCTATTGCATATTATGACCTGTCTTACAAGCTATGGTAATTATTGCCTTTGCTCATATAAACTTATCACACAAATAGAACTTGAATAGTTGTGACCAAGATTCTGAAGCAAACCAACCTCAAGTGCCTCAATAGCACTTTGGTATGAAGCTAGCTGCTCCATGGATTCTTTGGAGCTGAGTGCCACACGTCTCCACATATGTGCCACAAAGTCTTCAGATTCATCCTAGTCAGGAAATAATATGAAATTAAAATACAAAATAAGTGAAACTAAAAGTGATACTTTAGATCTCGATGTCAAAAGAGCCGTTAAACATATGCACTTTATATGTTGACAAACAGTTCAATTTAAAATTGTTAATAATTTGTCACCATAAGTGTGAGATGTAAATGGAAAAAAATTAAATTTAAATTTATGACTCTTTTCTTTTTACAGAAAATACATATCAATTATCAGAACACATTTTCAAAAGAGAGTATACTAGAAAATTTAGAAATATATTTAGATAAAATAGTTGATCCTGTATAAATATCTTTCTGTGTCAAGCTAACTTTCTTTTTTTAAAGGGAATATCAATTGTCAAAATACTAAAGAAAAAATATACAGTTCTTTCTTTGCTGAGATACATCAAACTTGAAAACTTATCAAAACTGTATTAATATTCATCACCTTGAATTTTTGAATGTCCATATGAACACTTCGGCCTAATTTTGCTTTGACCATAACTCGATGTTTGAAGACAAGCCTGGAATCATCAGAAATACTTGAATCAAGGTAAAAAAGAATCGGCTCTTCCATTTTTATAATCTGGCTTTCACAATGAGAGTATGTTTGAATGTATCTGGAATTTCTTGAAGGGTTCCATAGACAGAGATACAATATGTGAGGTAACCAGGGTGAATTACGCACAAGTCTCTGATATAAAATTTGAGTCAAAGCCTTTTAAACATTTAAAAATAATACATATTGACCTTTTCCATTTTCAAAACAAGTTAAATATTTCTAGTTCTAGAAATGATAGGAGTTGAAATTTTTTCACCCTCTATTGGTGCTTTTCTACACACAATCATCATCATCATCATCATCATCATCACCAAGTGCCCTGCTTCATAGCATTGGCGATCATGTCCTTCCACACCATTCAATCCCTTGTTGCCCTCAGCATCTCTATTACATGCACCGCATTCAGCTACAAAACTAAAATGTCTAGTTGCTTTTCTCTCTGTCTTCCTTTGCTCCTTTTCCCTTCAAGCATTCCTGACATAACGAGGTGTTCAAGTCTTTGTCCCCTATAAATGACGAGTGACGTTTTCGTATTTTATTAAAAAGAGAACTTCCTGAGTCTGCCTGTTTTAAGACAGTTTCGTTAGACTTCTTTGCTGTCCACACACAATAAATAACTCAAAAATGTCAAATTTCCTACTTGTGCCTGACTCACTCTGGTTGTATCACATATTCTTCTATATGTTTATCATTACGTTAGGACTCTTGGTTTTTGGGCAGGGTGAACAGGATATATGGGACTGGTTTGTTGTTCTTAAAGTTGTTCAGCAACAACAACAACAACAACAAAAACGCAGACAGAATAGTAAAGGATGATTAAAGCCAACGTCAGACAAGAGGACAAGCTGATAGATGAAGAAAAGCATGAGATAAACTGAGGGTGGATAAAAAGCATATAATTATGAAGAACGACATTATTTTGACATTAGGTTTGCTATAGATTGAATAACCAGTTGGGTGAAAATTTAATCCTCTTTTTCTTAAAGATTAAGAAAAGACAAGTCTTTGCTGTTATGTCTTTTAGAATGTTGAGCTTTCAAATGGTATACTGTCCCTCTTCACTTAATGTCTACTGTTAAATTTTCTATGCTGCTTCTTAAAAACACTACCCATGCAGGTACTGGTGCCTCAATGGATTATACGAATTAATCTACTCACAGTCTGTGCTTTGTTCTTGGCATATCTGTCACAGCTTGATCAATAGCCTCCAAGGCACGCAGCCAGTCACCCTATTAGAAACCAAAAGGTCTTCTATTAAATTTAAAAAAATGTTCAAATTAATTTCTAATTGCATTTTTTTTAACTGCTGATAAAATTTTAAAAAGCACAAACAAAGAAATTGCTAATTGTTTAAAAAAAAGTGTACATAAGTTATTTAAAAGTATAATATATCCCGATATCTGTAACAAATTTTAAAAAATTTAAAAAAAAATGTGGTAAATTTTTTCACCTCAGTTTGACTTACAGTATATGAGGTTAGTTTTAAAATGAACCCCAAATTAAAAAAGCGATTACATACAATAAAATAGTCATACTGTCCAGTATTCAGTAAGACAGAAAAGTGTGTAAAACTATAAGCTAAGTTTTGTTGGGGTAGATTTGCATCATAGCAACCAACATCAAGAAAAGTTTGCCATGTATTTTTACTTAATGATAAATTGAACTCTTTTCCTCTAATTTATTTATCAATAAAATCTGTGGGTCGTGAATTTTTTCCTCTAATTTATTGATCAATACAAATTTGTAGGAGGTAAATTTACTTGTTAACTCCATATTCCATACAAACATTTCAAAATAGATTTATTACTGGTCACACATTGAGTAAAACAGTTTTTAGATCACATATTGTTGAACAACTTCCTGTAAGTAAAAAAAGCTGAGCCTTTGCCGCAAACTCCATAGCCATTAATGTGAAGCAAACAGATAGAATCAAGCACAGTCCAAATTTTGATTTCTTGAATTATTTATAGTGTGTTAAGAAGTATCAAATATACTTTAAGAGGTTGACAAAATCATGACTCTATCTTTTCCAGAATCAAAGATGTTTCTTTTTATTTGAAAAGGAAAAATATCAATATAGTAGTTTTTTCATTTTGAGGTCTCTGGCTCAAAACTTGTACAAGAGGCTTGTGCCTAACTCTCCCTGGTTGCCTCAAAAATTTTATTCCATAGGTGCCATTAAAAATTTTACTGAAATGAGAGACTGTACCAAATTGCATTACATCAATATAAGCTAGAGCTTAAGATCCAATAGTTTACCTGGTCAGCATAAGACTGAAAAAGCACTCCATACATGGCTGCTCTGAGTGTTAGATCATCCTCAGGCTTGCCAATCATTCCACTCGGCTGTTCTTCAGGTTCATGAGGTTTCTCCTTCTCCAGCTTTTTCTCTGAAGATGCCTTGGTGTCCTTGCTGGCTCCTTTAGGATCTTTTTTGTCTTTTTCTTTTCCTTTTTCTGGGGCCGGATGCAGAGCTTTCATTGATTCTTTCTCATCAGCTTCGGGTTTTTCTTCACTTTCTTCCTTTTCTCCAGGTTTCTCCTGATGAAAATAGAAAGATTTAGACATGAGGGAGTCTGGAACCTTTCAAAATAACCTATTTTTGCTTTCTCTTCAATAAGTATAACAAAATGTACTGATTTTACAAATCCTGTTCAAATTAAGTCTGAAAAGTACTTATTACAATTCAAAGCCCATGTGCCTTAATACATTTTGAAACATATTTTGATGTAGATTTAAATAATGGCCGAAGATTGTAATTTTTTTTTCTCAATGTCATGTAAAATAATTGCGCTTCTCTTTGGTCAAACTTAACCGATACAAAAAAAATTTTTATTTGCATTTTATTTAACTTAGAATAATAATAAAACATAATTCAAACCTCTTTCTTTTCTTTGTCTGCAGTTGCCGTAATGCACTCCAAGATGATCTTGAGAGGCTCTTTTAAAAGTTCACGCTCAATAGGCTGGCTTACTAGAGGAATACTAGCATTCCAAAAGTGTCTTGCTGCAGTCATTACCAGCTCATAATTACCTGCACTTCTTGCATATCTGGAATGAAAATTCATTAAAACTATTTATGTATTTTTTAAATACCTTTAAAAGATTAATAGTCTGCTCAAAAGAAAAAAAACAAACAAAAATAATGTTGATTCCATTATTATCTCCTTTTTTACACATTTTAGCTTTTTTAATATTTCACTCTATGGATATAGATAGTCATTCAGCAGAACATCTTAAACATTATTAAACACCAGTTTTTCTTTAAGCCTAAAAAGTATGATTCCAAATAATTAAGAATTAAACTAAAACTTTCCACGCAAATAAAGATATCACAGCTTTCAAGGCTGTAAATATACTTACTTGGCACTGTTAAGGAATGCCTCAATGGCTTCTCTGCGTAGAGAATTTTTACCCTTCATATTCTCCACAAGGCTTTGACCAAGTAACACACTGGCATAGCTTAGCATCTCTTGCTCCACACTATATTTGTGACTGAATGACAAGAGTATATTTTACCTATGATTCTTTGCACATGTAAGACTGCTCGGTAGATTATAATAGTCACAACAAAAATAACAACAACAACAACAACAACAACAACAACAACAACAACAACAACAAAAACAACAACAACAACAAAAACAAAACTTGCAACCTTGATTAAACAATCAATCATATAATCAATAGCATGATGATAAGACCAAAGGGGGATTAAGGTGTTAATTCCTGGCCTCTCCCTTGAGCCTCAAACTGATGAAAGGTACAAAGATCAGAGCCCGTGTCATCACGTCAGTCATAATGGTATCTCGGGCATCACAAAGCGGGATTTTCTAGAGCTGGGGGCGCGGTGGTCCTGGAGTAGAACATCGGCTTCCGGCGCTAAAAATTGTTTAATAATAAATTATTTTATTATAAGTCTAAGAAATTTATGCTGGTGCTTTTGTATATGAACTATCTGTTTTCCCCATGATCGACATATTTATTAGTGAAGTTTGATTTGGACATGACATGTTTGATGGACATAAAAAGTCTCAGTTCATAATCAGAGAAATTAATTCAGTAGATGTGTAATTAAATAAGTGCTTTGGATTGTTAAATAAGAGGTCTTGAGTTTCAATCTCCACTGTTACATCAGTTTTTTTTTTACAGTATCCCCCAGGAAGCATATTATGGAACGTAAAACTGGACAAATTTTGTAAAAATAAATGTTTGGTAAAACAATTACACGTCTGCCTTCAAAAACAAACAAAGTAAGAGACACATATACAGAAGCCATTATTAAAGAGCTGCCATAAACGCATTTATTTCATTATCTAGCTTAATTTTTTTAAAAATGCACAATTGTGGTTTTGTACGAATGAATGCTTTTTTTGTAAAAAAATAAATCCATATTTTTTCCCATGTTCTTTTGGAATGAGATGTACATACTTTAATGACATCATCCTAACCAGTAGAGAATCAGGCGGTCATACCGGGATTCGAACCATAAACGTCAAGAATTAAAGAGATGGGCTTGGCGTTTTATTTTCTATGGCTTGTTTCTCACAAATATTATGTCCAATAGACAGAAGGGAAAAAGCCAAAAAAAAAAGTACAAAATACAAACAACAAACAACAACAATTAATAATAATAATAATAATAATAATAAAAATAATAATAACAATAATAAAATAATGCAAAATTTTTATATAGCGCATAACAACCACTGTAAGGTTGCACTCCATGCGCTTTACGTTGCTAAAATTTATTAAGATATACTGGTCTAAAAATATATAAAACATACATATGCTGATTACAAATTTATGTTATATATAATAATAAAATAAGTTCAAGTAGTCCAATAAAAAATCAAGATTAAGACTGTAAAATCTACATGTAGATTCATTATAAAAAATTAAAGAACACATATGTATATAAAAAAGTTGTTTCAGTAAAAAAAAAACAATGAGTCTTAATTGGGACATAATAATTGGATATATTTTTAACTTAAAAAAACATGTTTAAACAAAAGGTGTTTTCCTTTTTTCTTTAAACCTTTCTGACTTTCAATGTGCCGTATCGAATATGGTAAACTATTCCATGTCCTTGGACCAATGAAAAATATAACCTCAATGAATATGTAAACCAGACCTTAAGTCAGTTTTAGTAACACAAAAATATATAGATTTATCATAAAACTACTCTGATAAGAGATATTACTGTTCTTGTCCTAACCTCTTCCAAAAATTGAAAAAAAAACAACAAAAAACAATTATGTTGACTGCCCCTTTTCTCCTGCCTCCCTGGCGTGTAATGCACTAGTTTAGGCGTTTAAATACTTGGATTCTAATTTTGATCAGTTAGACACATAAAATAACAGGTAATATAGGTATGTATAATAATAGCGGCATATTAAATGGTCTTATAGTACAGAGATAGGCATAATGAACCATCATGATTCCCTGGACTATATCATTGAGTTATAAAAAACAACAACTCACAGGTCCATTTTTCTGGTGCGAGGCTGAGTGCCATGGGCAGCAAATCTTAGAGCCTTCTTGCTGCACAGCACAACCATGTTATGAAGTTTGGCTTCATAAGCCAAGTATGTAAGCCGTGCCCAAAGCTGGAGTTCCACAAACTTATCTGGCCACTTTGCATCCTCAATCATATGGGCCACCTGAGATTGAAAAAAAAAAGACCTGGTGTTGCTGATTTCACGTCTTAAATATGACATATCTCATAGCAGAAAGTAAAGCTAAAATGATGGCTTAAAATTAAACTAATTTCCATAAAAATTTCACCCTGTAGGTAAGGGTTACACTGTGCTTTTTTATTTTTTTATATGTTGAGAAACAGTTAAATTGATGTTTCTGAATAGAAACATCTTTCAAGTGCCTAAAAGACAGCAGATAAATTGTGAACTGGAAAGGGTATGGGAATTTGTTACTCAAATCATACATTTTACCTAATATCATTTAGTAATTCTAAAGTATCAGTGGCTTACATCTCCAATAGAAGGACCATCTTTGAAGTCCATGATACCATTTTTAGTAAGAGAAAGCATTTCAACAGCAACAATTGATCTGGTAAGAGGTCTCTGACCATCATTGTTAGTCTGGAATGAAAGCAATAAAAAAAAAAGAAAAAAAAGAGAGCATTAAAAAACCAATCTTGATATAACTCAACTACTGGGGAGTATAATCCATACATACTTATCCCTGTGTGTTGTAACAAGGGAAAATTTACATAAGGCCAAAAAAAAAAAGTATGCTATGCTTATTTTTTATATAATGGTAGGTTCAAGAGAGAATAGTTTGGTGAGATGTGCGCTGCTTATGTTGAGAAGATACAGTAAAATCTCCTGTGGATCTGCCTTGAATCATTGAATAATGTAGAAAATGAAGTTATGTGCCCTTTTCATTTGACTGTAATTAGAAATTATGTGCAGATGTCTGAAAAAAGAGGTCCAGTTAAGTAAATTAGATCTAAATTGCTACATTACGCACTGTATCTAATATTCAGATAATGTAAAGTCTATAACCTAATAAAGCAGTTAAAATCCGATATATATAAAAAAAATCAAATTATTGCAATTAAAGAAGATTACTTTAAAAATAACAGAAAAAGAAAAGAACTCACATTTTTTACTGAATCTATAACATCAAATTAAAAGTTGAAACAAAATTACCTCATCGTCTGTTCCCAAATGCTTTGAGATTTGTTGCTGAGCCATTTGTTTGGCTCTTACCCATGTCTGCAATACTGGAAGCCTCATAAAGATTGGAATTACATCCAGAGGGCTGTCGCCATTGGTAACTTGCATTGCAAAGTCACATACCTATGTCGTACAAAGTAAGAATAAAAAGAAATGTTTGAAAGTGTATCATGAAAACAAATTCATTGAAAAAAAAAAAAAAACACAAACAAAATCAAAACAAAACAGAAACAGTATAATATAGGTACAGATACGTCCATGAAAAGTACTGAAATTATAGGAAGAAAAAAAATTGTTAAGAATTGGATAGAAACAAACTATGGTTTATCTAAGAACATAGTATCAATGGTAACAGTTCACAAAAAAATGCTCTTTGATTTACCATTAAATCTATACATATGGAAGATTCATTAAACTTGTAATCTGCACCAAAATAATGAAACAGAAAATATGGAAATTAATTTAATGAGGTGGAGGGAATTTTTTTATTGACAAGAAAAATAAAATTCTTCAGACTTGTAGCAATTGGAATTACTAAAAAAAATTACAGTGCATTTAACCCTTAAAGGACCAGCAACATCACATAGATCATACTGATTCTTCACCTCTAACGCAGAGAATCACCAACATTTTAAAGCTGTTGTTTGTTTAGCCAAGAGATTTATGCATCCTCTAGTGATAATTCCTAATTCAGAGATGAATTAAAAAATAAGTTATCAGTATTTTTGAGCATTTAAAACAAATTCTCCTTGTTTTGTAACCAATCAATCTTTTTTTTAAATAATTTTTAGATCTTTACCTCAATGGCTTTCTTGAGGTCTGGCAAAGCATCATTGCTAATGTTTATAACTGAGGACTTGGACTTTGAAGTGGCAGCAGCGGGTGCTTTATTTTTGCCTTTAGGAGACAGGGGATCCCCCATCTCTGATTGCTTTTCTGCATCTTTTGGAGCATCAGGGAGCCAGGGCTGAATCAAGCCTTGTGCCAGAGCATTGCAGATATTCACCAACATCACAGTTTCTCTGGATATGGAGGATTTGTATCACACTTTTTCATTATGAGTGAAAGTTATAGTTAGGTCAACAGAAATACTAAACAGTCTAGCACAAACTAAGGTATGATTTTGCTGTTGATCAACCAGTTTAAAAAAGAATCAAAATATTTTCGCTTACAGTAGTCTCAAATATGTGAAGTGACCAGAGTTAATCAGCACAAGTTAGAATTACATCTTCTTGATTTATTTTAAATGTGATATCATAAAATGCACTTTAGCAGGTTGAACAAATCATAACTCTATCCTTTCTACAATCAGAGAATCCTTTTTATTTCAAAAAAAAAAAAAAAAAACTGTCAGTAGAGACTAATTTCTTATTTTGAAAG
Source organism: Elysia chlorotica (assembly GCA_003991915.1). Lineage (NCBI taxonomy): Eukaryota > Metazoa > Mollusca > Gastropoda > Plakobranchidae > Elysia > Elysia chlorotica. The sequence continues at coordinate 98,121 of RQTK01000158.1, read as the reverse complement.
GGCTCTTGCTCAAAACTTATCAGCAACTTGTAGCTGATTCACACTGACTGCCTCACATATTATATTTTAACAATGCCCAACTTGCCATATGAATTATAAGTAATAAACTTACCCAGCATGTCCCACTCTTTTGAGTCCCCCTAAGACAGTTGTCAAAGCATCCACAATCTCCCTATGCCTGCTTTGTGCTAATATATGGGTGTTGTAGTTCCATATGTATGCTCCAGCACTGCACACTATCCATGGTTCATTCAACTCCACACCTAGAGCAAGCCCACGTAGGAAGCTCTCGGTGGCTTGATGGGAAAGATCTTTGATCCACTCACTGCAAAATATCATTTGATGGAATCAACAGGTAAATAATAAAATTACAAAATCACAGAAAGAAAAAAAGTGGCATTGCAATTATGTTTTAATTAAAAATGTTTGCTTTGTAACTATGATATAGTTAATGAAAAATATGATAAAGAATTATGCAATTTTTAGATATTTTATAAAAAATATAAAGCACTCTATGAATAAGTTAAGGAAAATGCAAAGACCAAATATGATTGATAACACATATGCCTTTATTCTGATTCTAAAGATTAAAAAGGCATGCTATGAAAACATTCTTACATTCAATTCATATTTAAATCAAGAAATATCACTTTGATATGCCTTGTTGAAAAATGCAGACATATCTTACCAATACTCTATCCAATCTGGATCTTCCTCAGGCTTTTTTGCAACGTAACCTTTGGGGCGCTTGCTTTTGTCTTCAGGGGGAATTGGCTGATCATTCAGCTGTACACCTTCTGATCTCAAAAGTTGTACCAATGCCTTAGGAATAGTAAAAAAAATATTAGCAATGTTGTCATTAATGATAGGTTTAAAGTCATAACACTAATTAGACAAAAATCTTGACATAGTAGAAAATACCAATACAACAAAATTTGTACAATAAACATTTATCATTTTATGTTGTGACTCTCTATGTATGTATTTAACAATTTTTTTTTTAAGGACGTTCACTATTAATTTTGTTTAGCATATGTTTAGCTCATTAAGACTGCAATATTAATCTTAACGCTGAAGTTCCAAAAAAAAAAAATCTTATGAAATGATTTCTTTTAGCCTTTTCCAGTTTTATCTTTAAAAAAAACTAAAGCGGTGAACTAAATATCTGATGAGGCATTTATACTACAAAATTCCTGAGATTTAAAGCAAATGTACAAAAGTAACTTTTCTGAATATTTTCTTTGACCTACCTCTCCGTTAATAAAGGTCACCTCTGCCAGAGTGCGGATTAAATCCTTGTCATACAATGGTACAACAACAGGTGTAGAAGGTCGACTGCCTACTCTACTTCCTGGCTTCCTTTCACTTTCTGAGTCCTCACGTTGTAATTCACTACTTCTTTTCTCTTTAGGGCTAAAGATAGAGATCACAACATACAATAACAACCGTTGAAAATAAAGAATTGTTATACAAAACTTATTGATAAAAATGATTTCTAATATGTTTCGATTTTTAAACTATTAATCATCATGTATCATGCTGTCCATAGGATAGATGTTTATTTCACTCAGAGTTAAGTAATATATATTGTCAATGATGTGAGACAGAAAAAAATACTTACCCACACAATATAGAGGTGTCATTAGAAGAAAAAAAATCATTTGCCTTTTTTTATACAGTATGCTTTCCAGCTGAAGACCAACAATTTAATTCTAAGGATCATTGTGTCTAATAGAAAAAAGGGATCAAACTTAGTTTTCAATAAACAATGTTACAGTGATACAATTAGAGATTCGTTCAAAACCAATCATTTTATTTTAAAAAAAAGTATACCTATGAATGTCTTGCGGGGCAACTAAAAACTCAAGCGAACAATTATATAGATCAAAATTAATATTTTTAATGACTAATTTGAAAAAAAAAAATTATACTAATGAGTTTTTAAGACATATATATAAAACAAGGCATATACTTTTGAAATTAATATTGTTGACAGTAATTTCGACATGGTTTCAATAGTGTGATGAATTGTTTTTTAGACAAATGATCAAACCTCTCAGCTCTCTTGGGCTGGACATTTTTCCAGCGTCCATCGTCATAAAGCAGGCAGAAGCGACTTGCCACTCTGCATACATCCCAAACTTCTTGCTTTCTGGCTGTTTTGGCCAAGTCAGCCCACAATCGAGCTCTGAAAATCAGACAATGCTTTTCGTTACAGACATGTTGGGGAAATATTTATCATTCTAAAAAAACTCATTGGTAACTGCAAAACTAACATTCTTTTCCACTGTCAAAAAGAAAATGGATTGAAAGAACAAATTGATGAAAATAGTAATGAAAACTTCACTTCTGCTAAGCAAGAAACAAAAACCAAACTAAATAAGAAAGGGAAGCAAATAACAAAGACCATGACAGGTAAGAAAGAAAATTATCAAAAAGATAACAATACCTTTCTCTATCGTTCTCATCTCCAAGCCTTTTGAGGTGCCCCTCTGCCTTTTTTACACAACGGTTGAACTGATATGCTTTACCAGCCAGCAAGCGTATCTTTGTCAGAGGACCCTTCCCTCCTGTAACATCTGCAATTTACAAAGAGTAAATTTAAAAACTAATTACAGCAAAAATAATACTAGAGAGGAATTTTAAACACAACACTCTTAACTCTGAATTCTAGGCAAACAAAAACTGCAAATTCATACATTTCTACATTGGATCAAATTTCATTCCTTTGTTCAATATTATGGGATCTTGGACCGCCATCAAAGATACTACTTTGCCCTAAAATTCAAGAAAAAGACTTAAAAGCTGCGCCTCAATCCTTTGAAACTTCTTTTTATGTCTTGGAACATATATTAACATTAAGAAGTTTCTTTACTAGAGAGGTTAAGTATTGGATTTTTTGAATTTTTGTCTTTTCCTCCAAATGTTGGTTGTAAATGGTCATGATCAAATCTTGAAATAATAGAAAGCTCACATAAAAAAAGCCAGAAAAATAATTGCCACAACACCAAAAAATTCCAAAACATTGTATGATGATTTTTCTAATGCCTACAAGAATAAAAATAAAAGAAGACATTTAGGGGGAAATGAAAAAGTGTAAAGAAAAGTACAAAAAAAAATAGATACACACACATAATATAAAAAACATTTCATCAGCCCTCTTCCTTTCCTGAGGCAAAGCGAGACAAAATTTATGTAGCTTATCACCACCATTATGAAAAAAGTGTGCACAATGAGAAGAAAAAATCTGATCCAAATTAAAAAAAAAAAGTAAAGAGTGCATGATGTTCAAAGCTGGACCAAATTTTTTTTGCCAGAATTATCTACAAGTACATTGAAGCATTTTTCAATATTATACCTATCAGTTTGTTTATTTTGGAGATAACCTAAAACCTTTGATTTTCTATTTCAAGAATAATTTTCACTTGCACTTCTGTATGTGATTTACTCAGTCACATCCTTGGACAAGCTTTGAAGGAAATAGTAAAATAGTCACACACAAAAACAAAAACCTGGCTTAAACATAAAATAGAATAGAATGCAAGAGTTATATTTTTCTCCAAATAATACAAACAATTGACATAAGTAATGATAATATTATTTGTTCTTATACGGATAGGGATGGTGGGTAAATATATGGGAATTTATAGTAGGGGTGTTTAAAAAAAGAGATGAAGTGCATTTTAGAAAAAAATGAAAATGTAAACAAGAGAGTGCGTTCACTAACATAAAAAAAAACCCAAAGAAAATATGTATTTGTACCAAAATTGTTGTGAATGGATTCATATTTTTCCTTTGATTCATCTTAGAACCATAAAAAAAATTCACTTTTGACAGATTATCCCTGAAAATACTATGCCAACTTCATTCTTTGTTGTAGATCTCAATGTCTTATTTTCAACATCAGTATCACTTAGTTGACATTATTACATTTTAAAAATTATAAAACAATGACTTGCAGTGCAGCATATTTAGTTGAAAACCAACAAAATTAAAAAAAAAAAATAAAATAAAAAAAGAAGGCGAACAAAGTTCCTTGTATACACCAAGATGCAATAGGAAAAACAAAACAAAAATAAACTAACAGAAATGACATCAAACAGCCATAGTTGCCAAACGAATGAAGCTTAGAAACGACAGCAAAAATAATTTTTTTCAGGATAAAAAGTGATACTTTTAAAAGGCTTCAAAATAAATAGCTAGGAAAATAAACTTTGTACTGGTTGAATTTTGAGAGGTGCTTTAGAAATACCTTCCTGCAGCTGGTCATCTGCCACTGAGATTTTATCAAAATTGAAAGACATGAATATTTATTTATTGAATAAAATAAAACACAATTAGTGATAAACGTAAAATGATCACATTTACAAATCATGACTATAATTAAGGAAAGAATGACTGTTAGACAATACACCTCAAGATCATATTATGCATGTAGAGTTTAATGATTTCTTTGCAAGACAAAATTCCAAACTTAAGCTTTGTCAATAACCATGCCAATGTTTCAATTATAATAGAATCATTATAAGAATTTGAAGAATTATATTTTCAGTGGATGACACAACTAAAATAACTGCTTTTGGCTTGCCTATTTGTTATTCAGGTTTTTATGTCAGTCTGCTCTGTTAAAGGAGTAAAATTAGAAAAGATAAAAAAAATCTTTAGCACAAATCATGCAAAGATTCATGCATAAATTTGTTTGATTTTACGCTAAAAAATCTCCTCTAATATGGTTCAGGAACGGCTTATTTAACTTCAGCTCATATACTCAAAAATGGAAAATTAGTAAGGGAATGCCAAAATGTTCAGATAAACTCCAACATTGCCTGCTATTTCTTAAATTTCCTTTTTTTTTTGTCTTGTTGCTGTTGCCGCTATACAAGATAAAAGCTTATCCAATTTGATAAAAACACTTAAAACATAGCATGCACACACACATATGTTCAAAACATACTTTACTTCAATACAAACATTCTAATCTAATAGAAAATTATGTCCAAAACCCTGGACATAATCATCTTAGAATTAGGATTTGAAGAAACCACAAAATCACAGCAGATTAATCAAAATATTCACAAAAGATCACAATATGTTATGTTATTTAAAGTGTAAAGACAACTTCTTTCATGCCACTAAAAATTCAAAGGAATTGTACCTTTTGCATCATTTTCACTATCTAGCACAAGAAGAAAAGCATCAGGAGCAAGTGCCTCCCCTGCCTTGACTAGCAATGAGCGTTTCATTCGAATAGTTCCAGAGTCTGCTTTACGAGCCTGAAATAAAAATTAAAAAAAATTATTCAGAATTTCTTTTTTCATGTATAATTACGAGCTGGTATAAAAATATGCTACAAAGATAAGCTTGAATCCAGTTATAATCTTTTAGTTTCACTATTTATTTATGAAAGCATGGTATAAAACAAAAAGATATGAATTTCTTAAGACTTTGAGTATGAATTTGTTGCTGAGCTTTCAACATCAGCACTATATAGCCATACCGTAGACAAGTCCCATGACCAATTTTTGACAATTTCACAGGCTGCCACACAGAGACAGTTCCAGGATACTTTAACTCCTGTTTCAGCGGGTCACATTGCACTGAGACTGATCCAATCAGTGAGGGATCGGTCGTTGGTTTCAAACCAGGGACCTCCGGATAGGGAGATCAGTGCTCTAACAATTGCACCATTTTTCCAGACGCCTCAAGGCAACTTCAAGGCGTTCATGGTAAACATTGCCATCATCCAATGACAAGGCCTGAAATTTGAGAGAGTAAAAGAAATATGAATGAAAATCATTCTAAAAATAAAAAAAGACTCTGAACTGCCTGTTTTTCTTGCCTAGCTATTGCTTTAAAAGTCTCAAGATGTGTTTTTTTTCTTCCATTTATGATCATTCTAACTATGTGAACAATTTAAAAAAATGCTTTACGATTTCAAAATACAAGTTTATTCAAAAAAAATTGGAGCAAACAGACTTTCCATGATAAAGTGCACACGAATATGTTAATAAATAAATATGAACGAAAGCTCAACTCTGTCTTAATACTTTATTTAATAAGCTCATCAGTATCTAATTAAACTTTGTTCATTTCATTTCAAGCCACTCAAGATATTTTAAGACTGGCTTAATTGTGTATCTGTGAAGAAATGCCAAATATTCAGTCATTTATCACTGACATAGGTCTCTGTGAAATATACCATAAAGCTGTGGGATTGGTGAGGACAGATCACCAGTCAATAATTTGTTGTACCAAATAAAACGATCACCTACTTTCATATTATATTGGTTAAGTTGCAAAGATAATGGTCTATATCAAAATCTGTAGTTTTCAGAAATACAAAAGAGACTGATTACATTTTTCATTTTTTTTAAGGTTGGTGATTTTGAAATCAAAACTTGTATAAAGTTGGCCCCGCTGATTTTTTTTCCAAAATAAAACAGCATGGGCAATTATTCTAAGATTCTTATGATGGGTTAGTATTATTTTCGTTTATCTTTGAGATAGACCATTATGTTAACAGTATGAGTGTGATTTCAAACAGCTATTGAAAAAAAAAGTTCACAGAAATGCTATATCTGACTTGAATGTTTTTACCTTTTTCAAGTGTTCCATGGCCACCTGGATTTGCTCCTGATCCTCCTCACATCTAGAAAGTTCTGTATGCACTTGACATCTCAACTGTACCAGTAAACTGAAAATTCAGAGAATGAACAAACCTTGATTAGAGATAACAAACATGCACTAATTTTTAATTTTTTTTAATATAATCTGGAACTATTTCTTTTCAAAGCCAATAAACCACCTAATTTCATCAGTGTGTGTAAAGGCCTAGAAAAAGGGTAGAGAAGTTTGACGTTTCAGGCAGAGAAGTTTTACTTTCCTTGTATTAATTGATACTGAAACTTTGATTTGTGTTGTTTTCTGGATTTTTGTAACTTAAAAAATTGTCAACTTTGTAGACTTAGGAACTGAGAGGAAACAATTTTTTTGCTTAATATCTTGAAACAAGAAATGCCAACAATTCCATGCCTTTCTCAGGCAGCTACACACTTAAGAAAAGAAAACTAGCACAGAAACAAGTACAAATGCCTTCCACATTACTGCCTCTTCAATTGAAAGTCTCACATTTCCATAGCCCAACTTAATTTATAAGTAATATTAATTAACCTGCCTACTTCTATTGCCTAACTGAGTATCACAATATTTAAATCAACAATTGAAGTCTTAATAACATTTAGTGATTTTCCCAGATAATGTTTGATTTGTTTTTCGCTTGTAATCACAAGAATTGCTGTTCACCTTTCAATATTCTCAAGAGCCTCAGCAACAAGAGAGAGCCTTCTGCGAACATAGTGCCTCATGTTTGGTTGGAGAAGAGGCAAACACAAGTTCCACTGAGTGACACATCCGACCTGGATCACATTTGGCTCCCCAAGTCTCACAGCATTCATGATGGCTTCTTCACAGCGTTTGATTGCTTGAAGGCGGATCTGGAAACAGTTTGAAAAGAATATTTGAGATTGATTTGTTAAGCAGGCCCAATTATAAGAGAATGGTAGGAAAAAAAAGTATTTAGATGGACAGTGAAGTTGAGAGAGATATCAAGTAACAGAGGAGGGTATTGAAAGAGATAAGATAGATAGTATAAAGGAGAGAGAGAGAGAGAGAGAGAGAGAGAGAGAGAGAGAGAGAGAGAGAGAGAGAGAGAGAGAGAGAGAGAAAGACATATTGAGAGAGATAAAACAGTAGGAGGAAAGATGAAAAAAAGTTTACAACCACAGACAGGGATAAAGGAAAAAAATAATGTCTTTCAACTACAGAAATAAGTAAGGAGAAAAAACTAGAGACATGAGTACTCACATCAATCACACTCTTCTGAAAGGACTCTTTCTTTTCCAGTAGACTGTTGACCATAAGTTCACATTGAATAAACTCCAGCTCCAAGTAAAACCCTTGCTCCTGAAGATCAGCAATGAAGTAAAGGATAAAAAAGGCACAAGTTATTTAAATATAAACTTCAGTGTATGACATATATCTAGTAATATAAATAATTGCATGTGCATAAGAGGAGAAAAAACATTTTCTAATACAGATTTCCATCTTTGTGAGTTCAACCAACTTTGGAATAAAAGGGCAAATGGTATTTGAATTCGAATTTTCAAAGCTTCCATACAGTATTGATTAATTTAATTCATGTAAACTCTTTGAATTTCCATATGAAATAATTAAGTAATAATCGATTTTTAAACAATGTTATATATTGTAAACACTAAATAATGAAATAGTTTAAAAAATTACTACTGATATAAAAAGCATCTTTGTGCACTCTACAAAGGTTGGGCCTTTGTCTGTATACTATAACCACCTAAGATAGATTATTGGTATCCATGTTCTGTCTCTACTTGGTATCACAGAAATTGTTAGCCATTAGTCTTGTGATCCATCACAGCATAGAACACTCACTGGGAGCTTAGGAGACATAAAACTAGAAGAGATTTCCTCTCCTACAAAGATATGTACATAAAAGGACTCGACTCTAGAGATTGTCACCACAGTTGTATAACACCCTGTCTCATTTCTAAAATATTGAATATTTAGAGGATTTTCAAAATAAGATAAGACATTATACAACTGAGAAGACACATTATTTATAATGTGCATGCAAGTTTACCTTGACAGTACAAGTTTTCATCCCTTCTACACATGAGGCGGCCAGGTCTGGCAAGTTCAGCTCCAGGCATAACCTTGCCAGTTCTAGTAACAAATGCGGTCTGGTAGAAACACAAATATCATCAATGTTATTTAATTGTAATGCCAAGACGTCTTTGTGTGTTGCCATAAGAGGTTCAACCATTTTAATAGGATATTATGGATAAGCATGAAGGATGAAGGAAAACTGTGACTTTAAAAAATAAACTTAATAAGGAATGTCACAGCAGCAATTTAAGTGATGTTAAAATCTTACTAACACAAATTGGAGCCACAAGATTAATTAAAAAACTGTTACATCGTTACTAAACACTAGTGTAAAGTCACTGTTTATATTTTCTGTGAAGATGCATGTCCTTTAGACTCACTAAGATAATAGATTAAAAAATGTTGTTACTAATTTTTTCCCTCAAATTGCCAATCTCCAATATTATCAAATTACAATTTCCGAGAATCCAATCTAAAATGTTTTTTAAAAACATGAAAAACTTTTAAAAAAAGTAAAACTCCCAACATTGAAATGATGAAAGTGAAGATTGCATAAACAACTAATAATGATTCGTGTATAAACACACAAATAGAATGTGAAGCTTAACAAAAATGTTTGTGAAAAAACCTACTTCATAGTTTTTTTCCTTAACACTAAAAATCCATTTTTTAAAGCTATTAATAAAAGTTATATGGCCATCCACCTGTATTTATGGCTATGCAAAAGCTTGGAAAGACTGACTATGACACCAAAGACAATGTGAAAATAGGAGAACATAAAAGGGTAGGTCTACAAAGGATATGCTTCAACATAGAATACATGCATCAAAAACAGAGGCAAGTTAAACAGGTTTTTTTTTAATGATTTACATATTTGCTATATTCCCTGATGTATTTTTGTTCCGGCCATTATTTTTATCAGTTGAGATATGCCCCTCTATAAATGATTAAGAATAAGCACTCTATCTTGAAAGGATCCTTATCATATTAAAACAATTTTTTTATATGAGAAAAATAAAATTAAAATATGCCTGGATCCTGTAAGAATACATTGCTTGTTATCTTGAAACAAAGTGTTGATGTTGTTGTTATTGATCCAGTGGCGTATGGGCAAAAAAATGCAAAACAACATGTTCTTGTATGTTGAGTCATAACATAAAAATTAAGTGTAGTTATTAGAAAATAGAGAATTTTTTTTTAAGTTCTGTCTGATATTGCGTCATAACATTAAAGTTAGAATGAAAGGAGCCTAAAAGAATTCATTATCTATAATCTTGTAACCAGAAATTTGAAAGTGTCGTTCAAATTAGTTTTTTCTAATTATTTCTTTGAACTAAAGGATGTTCTACTCAAAACTCATATGCAATCATGATTAGATTGGTTTCATTATGTCTTCTTTCTAAAAAAGCCTGCCATTTTGTTGCTTTCGTAGAATACAATATAGAAACAGTAAATTTTACTTATTTTCACTTTTGTATTTGTATTGATTTGTTTCATAAATCTAAATACAATCCAGCCCCATTGTAACCAAGTCTTCGTTTCACTACTTTCTCCTACAGCAACTACACATGTTTCCTAGTGTTAGCTAAATACCAGAAAAACCTGAACACTTATTGTATAGTCATTAGGTAAATGACACAAGTATAGTTCCTCTACAACAACCTGCATTGTGCCAAAAAGCTGTGGGCTATGTTCTTCTCTAACCTTTCATCGAAACATCACATCTATTATTTAATTATCAAAACAAATTTGAGTGAAGCTATGCTATAACCTGATCTTTTCAAATTTTCCTGTACTTATAATACAAAAAGCAAAAGAAAAACAACAACAAAACTAAAAAAGATGGATAAGAGAATAATACAAGAAACCTGATCAACATTTGGTATTTTACAATAGAAGATATTCTATTGAGAGATACTGTAAAAAGAAAGTATTTAGCAGGTAATGAGTGTTATTAAGTTAGAAGTATCTTCCATATTTGTAAAGAATAAAGCATTTTCAAGCTGTTTGAGTCTGATAGTTATAATTTAGAGAAGACACCACCATCCAACAAAAGCATTCAAGTTTAACAATCTTAAGAAACAATGCTGTGCATCTGCTAATATATAAAAAAACAAAAAAAAAAAAACAACCGCTATATGTAAGAGAATTCTAAACGTCTAGATTCAAACCTTTCCTCGGATGACAAGGTGCTGCAATTAAAGATCAAGTATAAAGAGTCAAAAAAATTGTGACTAGATCATGCAATTGCAACACATGATTTTAATAAGAAATAAACAATTACATACACTAAATATGACAGTTTTGATTACCATTAATCAAAAGTCTTTCCCCTATATTTAAAAAAAACCCTGACAAAACGAAAACTTTGAAAAAAAAATCTTTTAAATTCCTTCTCATTAAAAAAGCTTATAAAAAAGATGGGCTATTGTCATGATTTGTTTCGTTGTTTTACAAACTGGTCACATTTCTATCACTTTACTTGTATACTCTTCACAGTGAACAGAAGTAAAATACTCTGCCTTTATCCAACAAAAGATAGAAGGAAAAAATTCAATTATGCATTTAATCAGATGTTCACTCCACACTAGATATTTGTTGAAGTTATAGAAGATAGAGAAAATTGGTAATCAAAATTTTTGTTTTTAAATATCATGCAATAAAGGTTGTTAATTTCCGTGACTGTATAGGGTGACTCTTTTTTTTAAATTCCTATTACAAACACAATTAGTTAAGGTATTTAAAAACCCAAATATTCCATTAAACAACACAAACTGAAGTTTTAGAATCATCTGCATGCATAGATTGACAAAAAAACTCAGCCCATAGAAATTAAGTAAAAAGTTGATTTTACATTTTTTAGTTTTCAACTTGTTCAAAGGGAAATTCAATTTCTGAAATGTGCTTCCTTTTCCTAGGCCTTTACACAAATGTTTCAGGTGATAAAAACTTCCTTACCAGTAAAATGTTTATATTTAACACTATCTTTATTTTTTTTTTTTAGCTAAGAATTAACAACAACTAAGACATGCCTGAAAATTTCAAAAGTCCCTGACAAATACTTAAGATTAAGTCTGTACATAATATACTGTAAAATGTTGAAGGAGTGGATCTGTGAAAAATAATTGTGTATTCGATGAGATATATTCATCTTGTTTTAATGATTGGAAGTGTACAAAATTGCATCCCTGTAGCACTTGATGAGCCACCTGCACCCAATGCAATGTAAACAATGGAAGTTTAAATATTGACATTTTACAGGCTTAAATAATTGAACATTACCTCATAAATTATCAAATTATACTCAGTATGAGTACATAGAGTGAAAATCAGTGTGAAAGAGAAAACAAATCTCCAAATTCTCAAAGTCACACTGAAAGAAACATTGGATGAAAACCAGTGAAGACTACAAGTTATACATAGAAAATTCTCAAACACAAAAACAATTTCTATTTGTCCAATCATTACGAGACTGTATAACCACAAAGGAAAAAAGTAGAAACAAACTGACTTTTCTTGGCTTTCAGCGGACACCTTTCTGCTTGTTGTAGGGGTAGGTGTTCTACGCCCACCCTTGCTTGGACTCTTTCTGCTGAAAAAAGAAAAAAGTATCATGAAAATATCCCAATATGTCATTTATACTTTTTCAAATTAAAAATAAATGAGTATGATAATAGTTAGATTAAAATTTTTTTAACAGACTAGGACCACAAAAAGTTTTTATTCAAATACATGTTTTGAGTTTTTTTTTTAAGTCCAGAAATTAACTCCATATCAACAACAACATGCATAATGAATTCAAATGGGCCTTTTTAAGGCAATTCTTAATGTTTTTTATTTTAATGGCAGTATAAATCAATTGACGCCTACAAATAAAAAAACAACCAAACTTACAGCACCTAAATAATACTTTTGATAGAAAAACAAAAAAAGTTAAATGGGGGTTTTCAGACTCAAGCATATAAATCAGAGTTTAAAGTGCCAAATTTTTTTTAAGTAGAATGAAAGCCCAATAGTCAAATACATAAAATTTCAATTTAATTTTTTTTTTTTTTCTGTGCAAGATTTTATTGGGAAGTTATCTTTACCTATGTGAATAATCCTTTGTCAAAACAAGAAAAACAAAATGACAGAAAATAGTTTTCAGACAAAAAAGGTCAGTAATTATGCAAAAAAAATCAACAGCAACAAAACAACAAAACCAAAAAAAAAAAAAACAGTGTTATTCTACCTGCTTTCCTTCTTCTCTGGCTCTATTTCATCTCTTGGGGAGGAGCTGCTGGAGGCCAGCTTAGAGTCTCGGCGAGACAACCGCTCTTGGGAGCGGGACAGCAGATTCTGCTTCTGGGACACACCCATCTGAGTTAGAAGGTTCTGAATGTCTGTCGTGTAGTCCCTGTTTTCCTCCTGGTCCACAGAACTGTCAGAATAGAAATGTGTGCAAAATCAGGCACTAGCTGTGATAGGATGAGAAACAAAAAAGTTTTGTGCCTGCAAGAAATTTCAACTCGTACATAATCAATTGTAGCCAACAGATATTGAGAACAACACACACAAAAAAACTCCTAAAAATATGAGAAATGTAAAAACAAATATAAAGAGGAAATGAGAACGAAAATTGAATTTCCCATAAGCAGGCAACTTCAGCAACATATACTTGTGGGATGATGATGATAATGATTCCTCCTTCACACTTGTATCTGATCCTGATGGTGAAGACATATCAATATACAACTCTGGAGGATTTATGCGGCTAAAAAGAAAGGGTATAATATTGTTTACGTATATTAGTTGATTACTATGGTTTATGCTAATTAGATATTCTTGGACAAGTATTGCAGGTAAAAGTGACTTAGCACTTGTTAAAAATATATAATAGTCTTACAAATGAGTGAAGTTTCACCTGTCCTTTAAACAAATACAAAGATTAAAAGTATATCAGGCTTTTCTCAACATAACTGTTGGAACATAGGGCTTATGAAAAAAAGTATGAAAAAAAGAAGAAAGCAGCTTAAAGGTAAGAGAGAGTAAAGAATGAGAAAGCACGTCTTAAGAATGATTGTAATTTAGGGAGACTAAGAATAAATACAAATACAAAATGTAAGTATCATATGCATAATTTTTTTTAAATACGGGTGTAGATCCAAAAATATTGGTGATACACTTTTGCATGTATCTGTTTATTGGATTTTTCATTTTAAGCAATATCATACAGGAGCATTTAGCCTGAACAAAATGTCTTTCTGTATGACTGTCTCATAAAGTTCACTCATTTAAGTTCAATGAATTTAAAATATCTAGCCTATTTATTTTATTAATACATTTTTTTTTACATTGTTTCATTGTTGCTATTCCTATTACTTTGTTGCAAAAAAATTACTTATGGTTTTTTGCATGTTGGTGTAATGTTTAGAGACTTTTTCTTTGCCACTATTAGTCTTGTCAACTTGACTGGGACTTCTGGCTTGACATTAAAATCAAAGTTGTAAAGGTTAACACTTACTTTTTGAGCTTGCACAGCTTGTAAAACACAGCAAGCTCAGGGGTTGTTTTCAAGTCTTTGTGGAGCTTTGCTGTTTCAACCAACTGATGCCTTACCTAAAAAAAAAAGTAAACTTATAAGTCAGTTGAGAATAAAACACTTAAAAAGACTTATACCAAAACGTAAAAATATGAAACACCGGAGAGTAAAGCATTAATAAAGACACTTACCAAAAGGTAAAAGCATAAGTCAATTAGGAATAAAATGCTTATAAATACATTTAAAGGTTGACAGAAAATTCAGCATAAAGAACTTTTTGTTCAATCAATGGAATTTTTTTTTTTTCCCATTTGCAGCATCTATAAACTTACATTGTAAACTCCCTCCTATTGAATGATAAAATTCACTGACCTTCCACAATTGTTTGTGGTCTAATAAACATGACTTTAACTTGTAGACATTTAAAGAAAAACACACATTTCAATTCAAATCTTTTGACTAGAATCAATGTATTTTCATACACATAATAAGATTATCTAATTTGTGTGTGTGTGTGAAAACATGAAATAAACAGTTAGGCTTTCTTAATAGTATATACAAATCATAAGATGGAATGACACACTTCAACACTAGCACAATTAATATTTTGTGTCTTATGATGGAACAAATTAGAGTGTGCCACACCATCTATTTCCATTTAACTTCATTCTCTGCCACCTGAATATTGAGCCCACACCCCTCTATGCAAATGCACTCACCATATCAACATTTATTACAATGCATTCAGAAAAAAACCCATCACAGTCACTTTTGAACTATTCAAGGCAATGTCATAGTATTTTCTCTACATAATTCAATGATTTCCATCAACAGTAAATAAATGTATTTTCAACACCTTAACATTATCAAAATAATGGGGGGTTTTAATTGCTGTTATTTTTTTTAGTAGAGCCAAAAGAATTCCTCATTTGTCCCTCAAAATATTACCATAAGGCCAAACACAGTTTTGTACAGTGAAGGAACATTTGTCTTGATAAAAGATGCAGCAGCGGCAGCAATGTGGGAAGCATCACTACGCCTATGAGCATCAAGGTGGCACTCAATCAAAGCTCTGTAAAATAAAAGTGATGAACCATCAAGAATTAGTGTAGAGCAAATTAAGCAAGAAATAGTTTAACTGTTTAAATAAATTTATTATATGGATATCTAGACTTGAGAAAGTCTGTGTGACATTGATCATGAAACTGTTTGATTAATTTGCAAAAATTATAAACCCATGGGGCCAACAATAAACTAAGTAGTTACTATATCTATATGAAATATACTCTGAAAATATACAATTTAGAAAGTTTTCACAAATGCAATGAGCACAAAGCTACACAAAGAACCATTACATCATAAGTTGAGCTCTCCATTCAAAATCAGTGTCCTCAATGTCATCAAGAGCCTTCACCACTTGATGGAGGCTCCTTGCAAGGTACTGCCTGAACCCCGGCTTCAGAAATGGGCGGCAAAACTGCCAGTAGATAACTGATGCATTATAAACCAGGAAATGATATCTGAAAAATAGAGAAAAGTATGGAGTAACACACGCAGGCAAATAATACTGCCTTGTAATGTTGTTACAGAGCAGCAAAGAAAATGTAGTAAGATAAAAAGTGGGGGTCAAAAATGGAAATCGAAAAAGTGACAAAGTTTAAATAAAACTTAAAATGTTCAATGAAATTTTATTGAATATTTACAGGCATTACAATTTCTTTAAAAGATATTGAAAAAAATTATATCAATGATAATATAGAATTTAGCGAACCAATAATCACTTTTTACAACAAGTTAACTTATTTTGATATTTGAAATACTCTAATTCAGGATATTAGTAACAGGGCAATCAATTTGAAACCTCAGAGTTATAAACTAAGTTTAAGAAAAAGAAGGGCAAAGAGAAAGTAATCAAACCTCTGATTTTTCTTGGCAAAGGATATTGCTTTCAGCACATACACAACAGCTTTCTCAAGTTGCTCCTTTTGAAGAAAAGAGTTTCAAAAGAGATGAAACAAAGCAGATCAAGATATGTATCGAAAATTATTTTCATTGTTTTGTCATGCTTAGGAAAGGCTACAGATTTTGACAATAGTTAGGGAGAGAAATTCTATTGAGAAATGCAACTTATGAATAAGTAATGAAACAATTTTCAATTTTTTAATACATAGCATTGAAGATGGTAATGGCTTATAAAAGCGACCAAGTCTTTGGAGATGGACAGGTTCAATAGTGAACTAATATGGGAACCCAAAGAGAAAAACATTGACAATAAAATTTCATGGGACATAATTGAAAGAGCATAACCCTACTTTGTTGCAAGTGAGCATTGCAACATTTGCATTTCTGAAAAATTCAACATCTTTAAACTAAAACAAAGCCTCAACAAAAAAAGAGAACTGTATTCATTGTGCAAAACATCTACCCCAAATTTCAAGCAGCAAAACGCAACCCCACTGCTACAAAAAAGTATGAAAAACACAACCAAGTGCCAGTTGCTCGAGGAGCAAGACAACTAACAGTTATTCGAAACATACTTTCAAGTAGGATGATCCAATAATATGGTGTTCAATAAATCTAACATTTGGTAGGAGCCTGCGCCATGTTTGAGGATATTGTTATAATTATAATGAGAATAAGAATAAAATCATTGTTAAAAAGAAAATGAGTATCAAGTGCTTTTTTTTAACAGGAACGTAACTCCATTTCCTATTTTTTGCCTTAAATGATTTTTTTTAATCAAACAGTGATAGAAAGTTGAAATATGAACTGAGTAATCTGTAGATATGATTCCTTTAAAATTATTGGACCCATAGTAACTCATAAGAAAATTATATTTTTAATGTAATATAGGGATGAAACCTACTGGGTTATTTGCATGCTGTGGTGCCATCAGCTGTGCCTGACAGAGATATGCTCGACAAAGGAACTGATTTGCAGCTGGTTGTCGCATAAAGAACATCTTGAGACATTCTTTGGCAACTTCTGGATTTCCATGCTGTAAACAGTACATTCAAAAGATACAAATAAAATGATCTCCTATAAGAATATGACAACATTAGAAGAATATAAACTTAATAAATAAAAAATAAAATAAGAAGTATCATTTTTTACCTCATGGTTTAGATTTAATTTGATTTACAGCTATATAAAATATAACCTCTGGTCACATAACTATATTCTAAAAAAGCACCAAAAAAAAATATGGACCCAAAAAAAAAAATGACAATTAGCTATTTATTTTTTAACTTTTGTGAAATAATATTTAGCCTATAGGCCTATGAATGATTATAAAGGTATAAACCATTAAAGCAAATGATTAAAAAAAAGATTTGTTTACCTGGAATGCAAACTCAGCACATAAAACATACAAGTCTTGTCCAAATGATTCTGGTGCATCTACCGCAGGTCTCGTTTCTGCCACATTTCTAAGCAAGGTGTAAGCTTGCTGTAAGGCTGGATTTTTCTCACCAACTTCAAAGGTAAAGAAAAAAACAAAAACAACAATAAATAATTATGGAAAACTATTCGACCAATCACTTACATAAATTGAACTTCTCAAAACCAATTTTTTTTTTTAAAAGCCACTATCTGCCTTTGTGGAAGTTTTCATCAAAATCTATCTGTTCTAGCCTCATCTATCATATCTTTGATTGATCTCGTATGTGTTTGACTTTATTCTCCATCTCTCCCATTTTGGACTTCAGTTGTTCAACATCACACTCCAGTTTCAGCATTCCTCCAAGAAATTTTGATGCTGCCTTGTTGCAGGACCTTGAGCAGTAGTAGTGCAGCAGTGCATACGGTCTATCTGCATCCTTCTTGAGAAGTTGGTAGGTTGCGTCATCGATGTTTTCACAATCGGTGTGATACCATATGTTGCAAAGCTCACATTGCAGTGAATTTTCACTTTCCTTGCATTGATTGCCGCAGGTACCGCAGTGTTCTAGCTGTGTGTCTGATATACTTGTTGCTTCGTCTATCTTGTTCGACTGCGATTTTGATCTTGTTTGGCCTTTAGGAGGTGCTTGTTCTCGTGACGTTTTTGATTTGCCTGTTTTCTTTTCTTCTGCTGGGGTTTTTACTTGATCTGCCTCCATTTTTGCACTATCGTCAACACTACATGATCTCTGTTGCTCATGATGCTAGATCTTGGTATTTTATATAGCTTTATACTGGATGGATTCTAGACTCTAGATCTAGATCTACTAGTACTACCCGCTGTGCTGTGTAGATCAACGAGTCAGCTGATCAACTGAGAACTGATCTAGATCTAGATCTTATATCTTCAATAGGTAGATCTGAGAACTGATCTAGATCTAGGTCTTATATCTTCAATAGGTAGATCTAGATCTACTAGTACTACCCGCTATGCTGTGTAGATCAAGGAGTCAGCTGATCAACTGAGAACTGATCTAGATCTAGATCTTATATCTTCAAAGGTAGATCTAGATTTGGGCCAAGTTTTCCAGTGAATCGGTGCCTTCAAACAAGAACAAATGTGATATCAGATCGAATTCTAACTATATCCGCACTGTTTTAAATCGTAAAACAACTTGAAAGCAATCAATAGATCTAGTGACTTTGTTTAACAATAGCCCAGATTTCACATGTCCGCCATATCTTTGATTGATCTCGTATGTGTAACAAAGAGGTTGAACGCATAATTCGAATTCCACATGTAGCTTTATTTTGAAAAAAAATTAAAAAGCTACTTCAACGAAAAAAATTCCTTAAAAACTTGAAAAGCTAAACCAGCAAATTGAATCTAAAAATAAGTCTAATCTAGATACGTCTATGGTTTTGTTACGGTTACCGGTAGATCTACTTTCAACATTGCTTTTTGCAGAGGTATAAAAAAGTATTCTAATTAAAAGTTTGAGCCATTATTAAGCCGACCAAAATCACCTGCATAGTTCTCAGCGTTGGTCAATAACTTTCGAATACTAGCATCCATGTTGAAACCTTGGTGCTCTAAGACATGTAAGACATTGTTGTTTTGGCCACCATATTGTTTATATCTTTAGTACCTCTAAAGGAAAACAAAACGCATAAGAAAAAAAGTCGAAATAAATATTAGGTAAAGATAATTTCAAATATTATTTAGGCAGTCAAATATTGAACAATGGTATAAAATTATCTTTTAAATTGATTAATAGTCATATAATTTTTGTTTCGATAGTGTCAATTGATAAATTAAGCGCACGAATATAGGCAAGGTTTCTAGGGACTTCTTTTGAGTAAGGTTGTCTAAATTCCAAGATAGACAAATGATGCAAAAATATCGTTAAAAAAATAATTATGCGCCGCTTTACACCTCACAGCTATTGATAGTGTTTATATTTTCGTGTCAATGTTCTTGTCGACCAGAATAAAAAATACGGACAAATACTAGGAGATCTAGGACAAAATTTCAATAATAGTGATTATAGGAGTGCGATTTCTATGATCAAGCTTTAGTATTCTTATCCATTGCCCTCCAAACCCTCAAATTTCAAATTAAAAATCCGAAGCTTACGTAATTAATATTCAAGGCCGACTGTTATTGATTTGTTCTACTGATTGGGTCAGTATCATCAGAGACTCTGGTAAAGTCTAAAGATTAAAACATAAAACATCCTCAACATGTAGCCTATCGAGAAAATACTCGGCTCAGCAAAATGGTATGTGACAAGAAAATCTATCGCATCATTGAATATTAGAACATAATTTTACTGCTATGGTGTGAATGTGTGTGTGTCTGTTTGTTTCTTTTGTTTCTACTTGGATTTTCCTTTGTTGTTTTTGTTCAATTTTTTTTAATCCGTTCCTCTGAGGAACAAGGAGCATCATATACGTGGACAGGTCTCAAGATTATAATCTCTGGCATTTTGTACGTGCTGCAAGACAGAGACAGAGCAGAGATACCACGACGTATGTGTCAACCTAAAAAAAAAAGCCTGACAAGGCGGTTCAATTTCAAACCGCCTGATTATAAACTACGCGGTCTGGAGAACGAGGGCTGCATATTTTTATCGTTGTTTTAAATGCATAGTCTCTTTTGGAAGAAAAAAAAAAGAAGAAGAAAGAGAAGATGAAAGACCATTCTGCCAACGATACTTGAACATACTGGAAGTTAGGCTTACTCTTTATTTAAAAAGTATACTCAAGCCTCTGACAATGAACGAAATGCGCAAGCGGCGCAGCGAAAGAAAGTGAAAGTACACAACGTTCCGAGCTTGATCGACAGTGTAAACATGTTTTCTCCTTTCAGTTATTGTTAGTTTCATTTCTGTTACATTTATACGACTTGGATTCTGGGATAATCAAACTTTCGCATTGTACCACAAAGATAATTCAGACTATATTCGTTTCCTTCGAGTCGCCAAGTAAGTTAGAGTGACGCAAGCAGCTGCTAAATCTAGATCTATCTCTAATTGAGTCTATTTTAGTGATGAACAGGAACACCGGTACGGAAAACCGAGGATCATAGAACTACAGCTGGTGCCCCCCGACTTGCCAAAAGGGATTCTCTGAGATAATGTATCTTTATTAAACTAGATCTAGAAATCTTAATTTTAAATAAAGTACCCATTTCACTACCAAAGGCGGACTCATGCATTTTGATTTAGGCTTTAGATTTAAAATCCAGTTCCCACGGTGATTTCAAGATGCATTTCCGCCAAAATAATGGAGGGGAATATCTGAAAACTGGTTTTGGAGCGAGCTGTCTATCTGCCCCATGATTGTGGCGCTCCTCAAGCAGTGTGGCCCCTACCGCCTACCGGGTGGGCGATCATATGTGGCTGGATTCGATTACAATTAGTCTACAGTGAATTCGAGCCTAGTACCAGTGTTAAAAAAAAAAAAACATTTATTGAACAAAACTAAATTCCTTCCTGTCTTTTAAAAAGTATTTTGTTTATCGTCCATAACTATTAAATAGCTTAACTTGCTATATGTTTTTTTTATAGTTAGTAAGCATAATTTTAGCCTCGTCAAGTAATTAAAACAAAAACAATGGTTGTTACTCTCTAGTCCTCAATATAAAGCAAAGAAGATCATGTAATTGCATTATTTAATGTTATTAATTATGTCCATTAGGTATTGCAATTAGCATGCAAACATACATACTTGTAATCAAACATTACTATACTGTACATACATAACATTTTTTAATTTAAAAATTACACAAATACAGGGAGGGATTTATGCATTTTATTCAACTTTATTACTGTTTATTATTCAAGTCCACCGTGTCTTTTCGCCCATATGAATGATTGCCCACCGGGTAGGGACCTCACTGCTTAAACAGTGTCCATGATTGCTGAATGAGTAGACTTTTATGTGTCACCTGAAACTGTGTCTCAAAAGCTTAAAGTGAAAGATCAATTACACTGACTTGCTCACAGATGATACAGTTATTAATCTCCTAAGAAATTAAAAAATACTATTTTATAATCTGCTTTCTATCTTGATTTTAAAGGTATTAATTTTGACTGTCTGACTCAAGGGAAAGATATGATGACTGTAGTTTATTTAAAAAAAATGTGAAACAGTCTCAGCAATCCACATGATTTGAAAAATATCCAAGGGTACTAGTCATTCCTATCATCATTTCAACTCAAGTGGGGGGCAGAGAAAAAGGAGAGGGTAGAGCTACCTGTACTGGCAAATTTGGTCGGTGTAACAACTATGATTACAGATATTTTGCTTGGCATGTTTCTTAAACTTTAAGTAATAGTATTACGACAGACATTGTCTTTATTGCGATTCCTTTTCTGGGGATAAAGAGACACCTTTTTAATGATATTGCCGAGTTTCTTGAAAATGTCATTCTGTAATTGTAAATCATCTGTATTATTATTATTTAATGATAATAATAATAATTATTATTATTGTAAGCAGAAATGCCAGAGATACAGAGTTTCCAAATTAACTGAGTTAGGAGATTCATACATAAGTGCTGTTTCATAGAGGCTTGCCATTCACAGTCTCATGTGGCAGCAAAAAATATTAAAATAAGTAGTGCCTCAGAGACTTTGAAGCTTTCGTGTCTAATATTGGGAGTAATTTTAGATTCCATTTACGGTCAAGCCTACTTATCAACCAAAGGACCTAATGCCGTAATGGGGTTAATGTATATTCATTTTATTTTCTTTCATTACTGAATTTGCCATTATTTTATAAACTTTTATTGTAATATATTAATCTTTGATTTCAGAGCATTTGCTTTACCATGTCCAAGCCATTTTCAAAGAAGAAGAAGTCGGTTCCATCAAAGAGCTTAAACCGTGACAGAAAAAAGAGTTAAAACATCAAAATTGTTTTGATACAGTTCATTTTATACTAAAAACAATAAAACAAACAAATTAACATAATGAGTACAAACCAAGGGTAGAGGATCATAGACTATATTTTAAAATTAATAATTAAAATTGCACACATACTTTCGTTGTTTATGGTGCTGGAAGGTCCTTTTTATCATTTAATGATATATACCTGTAGAATTTTTATTATAATCAAGAATGTATAAACTGCTAATATCTATTTCCAGCACCATAAACAACGAAAGTATGTGTGCAATTTTAATTATTAATTTTAAAATATAGTCCATGATCCTCTACCCTTGGTTTGTACTCATTCTGTTAATTTGTTTGTTTTATTGTTTTTAATATAAAATGAACTGTATCAACACAATTTTGATGTTAACTCTTTTTTTCTGTCAGAACCAAGTAAAGACCTTAAAAACTATTGACACAGCGTACAAAGCTAAGTGTGAGCAAGAGAAGACAGAAAGGTTGAAAGTGAAGAAAGCAAAGAAAAAGGTTGTTCAAAAAGAAGAAAAGAAAAAGGTAAGATTTTTTTAAAATATGTGAATTTGGCTAAATTGAGCACAATAGCTTACATAACAAGACTTATTCCCACATATAATCCTCACAGTTTTCAGTCATCATTCACTGTTCAGGTTTCTTTTGTGGATTCTAGCTGATGTTATAAGAGAGAAGGAGAGAGATAGAGCAGAGACAGAGAGAGAGAGAGAGAGAGAGAGAGAGAGAGAGAGATCCGTACATGGCAATGAAGTATATTGCATGAATGCATAGTCAAATTTTTTATGTAGGTATACTATAATTATGTTCACGAATTATTATAAATCAGTCTGTGCACAAAAAAAAATATGTTTCTTATCTACTATAGTAATTTTACTAACATGCTCCAAGACCTTTTTTTCTAAAGAAACACTCTGCCTGTGAAGCTACTTTTGTTGAAAATCTCTCTTTATTTAAATTTTCAAATATCATGTTCTTGACGTAAATGAAATGATTCATTTTAATAATAAATTGAATAGAAAGAGGCAGAGGTTAGGTTTTTAGACAGCTCATTTTTTATTTTAATACTGTATTTATTAGTGTGTAATTTTGGGGGTTTCTGATTTTTTTTTGCCATATGTATTTTATTTTCCTTTGTGTAATGATTTAAAGGAGCTGCTTGTAAGTTTTCAGCTCTTCAAAAAGTATGCTTTTCTTGCTTCTGTGTTCTTTGTAGCTAATACATAATAGTGTCCTGTAGAACTGCATAGCAGTGCCTGTTCTGTTTTAGGATAACAAGGATAATCTTAGAAAGAGAATATCATTGCTGCTTGGTTGGTGATAGGTAAATGAAGTTCTCTTTACTGATATGTATATAAATAAATTTACTTTTCTTAGCTTGTCCGGATAGGATTCTCCAGGGGAACCTGGAGATGACATTGTTAAACCCAGAGAGAACTTATTTTGTTTCACATGTCTTTTTAACACTGTCAGTTTCAGTTTCATTTTAAAACTAAATTGCATATAATTACTTTACTACACAGGTTGAAGATGCTCGGATTCAAGGATTGAAGCTTGCCATTCAGAAAGATGATAAAGAATTGAAACAACTAGAGAAGAATCTCAACTTCAGAAAAAAGAAAGGAAAATCAAGTCTTCCAACATCTTTTGTCAGCGATGGGTTAGACTGTATCTTTTTATAGGAAACTGAAAAGTTTGTGAGCAAAAATTGTTAAATTTTATTTCTAAATTTAAAGTCTCCATAAGTCAACCTCCTTATTCCCTACCTTTTATACTTCTATGAAAAGAAATTAATATTTTATATTAGTTAATCAGATAGCTTTCTTTGAGCAATTACTTCCACACTCTTTTCCAATCATCAACCCATTCCAACTTCATTTTCTGCTTTGATTTCATCCTTTAAAACAGCAGGAAATTGTTGATCTAATAGACAGTATCTCCTTATCAGATCTGCAATAATTTTTTTTTTAACATTGTCACAACCAATACTGTACAGTTTCTTACAAATGCTTTGAAATAGTGAACTCTAATATTGCTCATCTTAGGTATTCAGCTCCACTTATATCATCAAGTATACGTTTTGGTAATTAAATTAAGAAAAACAAATACCTTTAAATATTTTTAAAACAGGTTTGTCACGTTATATCTGCCTGAGAAAATATATTTTGTAGATAGTTTATGCCCATGGCCTGAATGGTTTTCTCTTTTAATTTGATTTACTCCATGACGTAGCTTGAATCCCATAGGCCATGACTTTGCTCTTATTCTATCTGTTACATATTTGATTATTTTATTCTTAACTGTGAAAACTAGACATTCTTGATGCAACAGATTCTGAGAAAATCAAAACGTTTGAGGATGTTGTACCAGGTTACAGAGAAAGTGATGAAGATTCTGAGTTAGGATCAGATCTAGAAGACATGCTTGAATCAGATGGCTCATCAGGTATAACTATATGTTGGGGTCCATATCAAGATCTTCTTCTTAATTTTTCAAAATAAAATGCTATGTGTAAGATATTTTTAATTGTCCTCATATTTTTTATTGTTGTGGAATTGAATTACCATATTTTAAATTATTTTTTTTTCTCTATGCAAATTGATACATTTCTATTTTAATTCGTCAGGTAGTCTGAAAGCTTATTAAACTTTACATAACTGTCATCTAGAAAAAGTCAGTTGTGAAAATCAAAGCAATCTTTATAAGAAAATAAAGTCATGTCTTATATGGTAAAAAATTTTACCCACCATTCTTATGTGTACGCTGTACAGCACAATCAATTCAACATATCTTGATAGCCTCTTCTTTAATCAGACAAAAATATTATAGAAATCATTAAAAATGCATGTAATCAATGTTTAACGTTTCAAGAGAGTGCGGAAAATCCCATGAGGATCAAGGACTGTCCCTTTTATCTTACTGTTTAATTGAAGTTTGATTTTGCTGAACACAAAAGTAAAGTCAAACTGATGTTTTTATGTGTTTTAGACTTACCTGGTATTCATAGAACATATTGGCTAGCCTTTAAAAGGGATGTTATTGTTTGAAAATTGCATGCTCGAAAGCTTAGTAACTGTTACAAGTGGTCTTTATATTTAGAGTAGAATAGCCCCTGGATCTTATAAAGCTTTGACAGTTTTTGATGCTTAATTGGTGTTTCAGAACCAGACGACAGCATTGACAACAAAGAGGTCAAAACTTATGACGCATCTGCAAAAGCTTCAAAGTCCATACTGAAATCTGCAAAAGATTCTACAATTAGAAAGAAACGAAATGTGGTGTTTACAGAGCCAACAAGTGATGTGGAAAAAGATGATGATGACGATGACAGTGTCTCTGACGATGAAGATTTAGAGTTAGAAAATGAGCCTGAATTAAATTCAGAAGAAGAAAATGATGACGTTGACCATAGATTGGATGCCACTGACAGTGATTTTGACTCGGATGATGAAAGTGCAGGCGAGAAAATAACTTTAAAGAGAAAGCGTGACGAGGAGCAGGAAACAGAATTGAAAGAAGACATTTATGGTCGTTTGAGAGATGCTCAAGGAAATATAGTCCCACACAACAAAACAGGGACATACATTCCTCCAGCAAAACGAGCTCTTATGGCAGGTGGTCAAAATGAAGCTCTTCGTAAAAAACTGAAAGGTCTTCTCAACAGGTAAGGAATTGTGATAAGAATAGTCAACAGGAGAATGAGGGAAATGGAAAACATTGACAAGCATAGTTAAAGTATCTGCAAGGCAGCTATTATTATGATGCAGTAAAACTAGATTTTGAGTTAGTCTTTATCAGATCCAGCTCTTATGCACTCTCTTATGTTGAAATCTCATTATGAATTCATGTTGTTGTTTTTTAATGAATTTGTTTGCCTTCACTTTTGAAGAAGTAAAGAAATATGCTTCTCTGTATACAGTTACAGGAATAGGAGTATTCTAAGTTGTAAGAGATTTCACTAAGAAATTTCAAGAGGTTATGGTCTTGGGCTTTTGGATTGCTAGTTCAAAACAAAACATGTTTTATTTTAGCATAGGTTTTAAGTTCTGCTCTGTTAAGCAATGGATACCTTTCTCCTTGTGGTATGGGTTAGTTGTTTTTTTTTTATGACTTTTAATTGCTAGCTACTGAGTACTTTATAGAAATTTGAATGGATTTTTTAAAAAGTGATATAAATGTTGATCTTAAGTTTTTCTCATAAGACTCCTTAACAATTTTGTAAACATTATAGAGCCAAGAGCAAAAGGCCTTTGTTTTTGTAGACTGAGTTTACTCTGTAAAGCAACATCTCCACATGATCAAAATTGATATTTGCAATTTATGTCAACAGAGTGAGTGAACATACAATCCAAGCTCTAAGCTCACAAATGGAAGGCCTTTACTTGGATCACAGCCGTGCTGATCTAAACGAAACATTGACAGCGCTGATTACAGAGGCTATTGTCAGTCCAATACTTAGTCCAGAGAGGCTTGTATCAGAAATGGTCATGCTGATAGCTATCTTGCATGGCAATATTGGCTCTGAAATTGGTAATATTTCTGCCCATTATATGAATATATAAGGCTTATCAACTTATTCCTGAAACAGCTTGTTGCTTTTCGTTTCATGAAATAGTACCATTGTGAATCTTACAAAGAAACTATTGGTTATCTGCTTATTCAGAAATAAATGTACAGCTCTGGAAAACTAATGTTGAACAATAATAAAGTAAAAAAGTGGGGAAGACTTTATTGTGTCTTTTGACTTGATATAGGATACATATTGCTGGACATAAAAGGCATACTAACTGGTCATCGAATCGGTTGCTAATATCATTAATATACTAGTCCTAATTATATGATTGCTAATGTGTTCTCAGAAATGTCATTTTAAATGTTCGATTCTTAATGGTCTTCGGTTTCAAAGTAATGAGATAAATATGAAGTAGATTTTGATCAATATCACATAGGGTTTCTGGTCAGTGAAAACACTTGGTTTAAGTGGAATGTATTCAGTCTTTCCTTAAAACCAGTACTTTAAAAAACAGATGAAATCTGCTTCTTGCTGATATTTAATTAACTGTATATTTTTAAGTTAAATGACATGATTAATGTCTATAAATACTCAACTTACAATTACCTTTTTTTTATTCAATAAAAATACTTTTGATTTTTTTCAGGTGCTTTTTTCCTTCAAGAGATGGGTAAACAATTTGAAAAACTCTCTCTTGAACAAGATTATGGAAAGGGAAAATCAATGGAAAATGTTTTACTCATCATCTCAAACATATACAATTTTAAGGTCAGTACTCACTCATTATAATTACAAACATTGTAAAAAATTGTATTTTGTAAGTTGCATGTACTTTAAAAGTTAATCTAAAATAATAATATCAATCTTTTTTTGTTTTTATTTTATTTCAGATGGTTCACTCAAGAATAGTGTTTGACATTATGGACAAATTCATCTCTGGATTTGGAGAGAGAGACATTGAGTTACTGCTGCTAATGTTGAAAAGTAAATCAATCTTTTCAAAGCCATTATGAAGTTAATTTCTATAGACTTTCTATTGCGCATGGTCTAAAATAAAGGATTTCAAATAGCTATTTCAATAGGAAAGGGGGGGGGGGGGGTTACAATTATTTAAACCGCAATTTTGTATAACACTCAAGAACACAAAGTCGCCTTTCTGAGATAAAATGTTTAGTCTCAAAAATATTATCTACTAAAAATGAATTTGAGCTTGTAAATTGTCCTTCCAATAATAAAGAATTTGATACTTGAAGTTTTAAATGTTTTGTGTTATTTCTGCAGATGTTGGATTTAGTTTACGGAAAGATGATCCAGTCAGATTAAAGCAAGTGATCATAGACATACAGACAAAAGCAAAATCTGCAGAGGCATCCAGTGGAGAGGTCTTGCAGTCCAGAATTCGTTTCATGCTGGACATTCTAATGGCTGTGCGCAACAACAACATGAACAAAATACCCAACTATGATCCAAGTCATGTTGAGCATCTGAAGAAAATAACAAAGAACTTTATCAGAGGTGCAGCTCTTTGATAGTTTGTATTATGAAATGATCGAGTATGTTTTTTTTTAGCAAACTTAATAGCAGTTTTACAAATGTTTCAATTTTGAAAATTTTTTAAGACTATATTTGTGTAAACCTTTTCAATTCTTGAAAAATAAGACACCTAAGCGATGATAATCCGGATGGTCTAAAACAATTTTAGTTGCTCTCTCTGAATACGAGTTTTGTTTATTAGTTATTAGATAGGAATCTTAGCCTACAGGCATTTTTTTTCAAACATATAGATCTACTCATTGTTCATCAATTTGACTTACTTTACAGAATAAAAATGGCTAAGGAGACTCTCTGTTGGTTTCAGGTCAGGGTCTTGGTGAAGACCAGCTTAACATCAGTTTGGAAGATTTACTGAAGGCTGATCAAGTAGGACGTTGGTGGATTGTAGGATCTGCATGGGAGGGCAGAAGCAATAACCAACAAAGTGCTCAAGGTTTGAACACTTCAATGTTCATCACATTTCACACTGTTTGCTCATTTGAAATTGGAATGTTTTCTGTTGTTGTTTTTTTCGAACTAGAGTTGAAACGTTTTCAGGCTATTAATGTTTTTTTTTGTTGCAGTATATATACATCTATCTATCTGCCTATCTATCTATCTATCTATCTATCTATCTATCTATCTATAATATATATATTATTTTGTTTTGTTTGTTTGTTTGTTCTGATTCTTTTAAAAGTCAGCTTTCTACTCAAATACTGTCATGGCTCTTTTTTTTTATGATAGATTGTTAATAAATAATTATAGTTATGTGTTTTTTATGGGGTTTTTAATGTTTGACAGAGGCCAAATCTCAAACTGAAACCTCAGTAGTGGGAACCATCAGCTCTCGAATGTTGAAGCTTGCCAAGAAACAAGGGATGAACACAGACATCCGCAGGCACATATTTTTCATTCTCGGTTCCAGTGAGGTACATAGAAAAATGGATGAAGATATTCTACCTATAAGTAGTTGTGCTTTAGTTAGTGGATTTTAAAAGTAGGAAATACATTTTTGCTTTTTAAGTTGCCTGATATATGAGTGTCTCATGATTTTTTTTTATTATTGTTGAAATATGACATATATTATAAGTGTTACTGCTGGTGTTGATCTTGCTGCTGCTTTGTTTGTTTGTTTGTTTGTTTTTTGTTATTGTTTTTTTGTGGGGAATTATTTTAATTGTAGTTACTGCTACTATCATTATCTTTTTGATGTGAAACATTTTAGTTTTTAAATATTTTGAACATTGTAGCTGTACCAAGGCAATTTCCTTCTGCTGTTGAAATAAGTTGTCTTTCCTCATCCTGAGTGAAGTAACTCCATTCTTGTTTGGTCTACCTTGAGAGCATTAACCCATGCCAGTGTGTTGTTATAGTTGTCCATCTATTGCTTAATTTATAACAAGGAAAGTTTGGTTAAGCAGTTTTGGGATAATTGAAGGGTGATTGCCATTTATTGTCAATTTGGAGATAGATAATACATTTTTGTTCTTATTTGATCACCCATTAAACACATTTATAGAAATTGTAAATCAGTATATTGATTTTGTTATAATCTTTAATTGATATGTGTAATTGTTGAGTGTTATTTTTTTTTTATCTTTACAGGATTTTGAAGATGCCTTTGCTCGTTTACTACGTTTGGGATTGAATCGCACCCAAGAGAGAGAAATCATACATGTGATGCTTCATTGCTGTCTAAATGAAAAGGAATACAACCCATTTTATGCCTTTCTTGCCCAAAAGTTTTGCAGTTTTGATCGCAGGTTTATGGTTAGTACTTTTCTTGATTGCTTTGTCTCGACAAGCAGATCTTTCTTTTTAACATTCTAAAAGCATTGTGTAAACTCATGGATATTTCTATCTACGTAATATATGTATCTTAATACATTGCATAGTGCTAAATGTACTAAAAGTGTAAAACTTAATTTTTAGAAGTTTATTCAAAAAACGCTGTTGTAACAGAATTGCTCAATGCTTGATTTCTTCACGATGGCATATTCAATTCAATATATTTTTTTATGAACTGCTGCCCATTCTCTAAGTGGATTGTTTACATTTTACAGTTCATAAAAAAAAAATGTCAAAATGGTACAAATTGTTTTCACTTTGTTTAGAATCTGTTCAACACTGGATAATATAATTATGGTGATTAACAATTATCTGTACGCACAGCAAGCTCATCTACAATACTTTTAATTGAGGGATATTCATCTCAATCGTGATCTTTCTTTATTTTTACTTTTTGAAATAATAAAATGCAAGACAATGGTGAAATTTAGTTATTACATTTTACTCTAATGATGATAACATTGCCATTGAAGGGGAAAAGTGTGCATTTAAGTTGATTAAAAAAAATATATATATATTTTGAATGACACCACCACACAGTGCAATATTGCAGAGTTGAGACTTTGTTTTTCTTCCAATAATAATATGAGATAAATAAGCCCAAGGACATTTTCTGGTTTTTCTTTATATCAAAGGCTGAGATTTTATTTACCTTTCCTTGAACATATTTTTTTTTACATGAAATGCTTATTATTATTATTATTATTATTATTATTATTATTATTATTATTATTATTATTGCTGTTGTTGTTGTTATTATTAATTATTTATATTAATGTTTTTTTTTAAATTATCCTAGATGACAGTTCAATTCAGTATGTGGGACAAGTTTAAGGAGATGGAGAAAATAGACAAAGGCAACAGATCCAAGCTGGCAAAATTTCTCTCTCACCTGTTGTTGACCAAGTCTTTATCTTTGTCAATCTTCAAGGTAAAGTAATAATTCTTTTCACTTTATTTTTGCATTAGTGCTGGTGAAAATGCTGACATATATAATTATCCTTTTGATATCATGAAAATCTAATTACCATAGAATGTTGAATGGGTTAGCATACTAATTTAACTGTTCTTAGAAATGATATGAATTTCTTTGTGGATTAAATTAAGTGGGTAATCTTAGCTTACCTTTATTATTATTTTGAATTTGTCACATTTATCATAACTTGATCGAAGCATCAGTACATAGCTCTGTTAATGCATCTGTCCTGCCATCTGATTTAAAATTGGTTCTTTTTTTCACATACTTTGTAAAAAAAAATTAGATATGTACATTCCATGTAGGGAATTTCTGTTTTTTTAAAAATCCATTAAGAACAGCATTTGTGTATTCCAGAATTTTACAGCAGTCATTAGACCTGTTATATAGCACTTATTTTTCTATTAGTAAAACCAATTTTGTTCAATAGATGCAAATTAATTTTAAAATATTGCAATTAAAAAAAACCTACAGGTTATAGAGTTTGGCATGGAGGGCAAGAAGATGATCCGTTTCCTGACTCAAGTTCTGGGCGATGTTTTGATGTCTTCACAAAGAAATGTTATGGTGGAGATTTTTGAACGAATCGCACCATTTGCTCAGCTGAAGGCCCTTAGGCAAGGCTTGCAAGTGTTCATGAGAATTCACATAAAGACCCTAAATATGAAAGGAGCGCTATCAAAGCAAGACTTTCAAGACAGAATTGAGGAGGCTGAGTCTGCTATGTTTAGTAGTCAAGCTTCTTCTGTTTTGTAGCCTAATAAAGGTATTTTTAAAAACAGCAGTTATGTGGTTTGATATAATTTGTTCTTGTCATGTGATTGGATATGAAGGAAATTAGATAGCTTGATTTAAATATCTCTTGCTATGATTAATCAAAAGATCAAAATACGCAGTGTTTGAAAAAATGATGTGACAAAACAAAGATGTATTGTTGAAATACCATTCTGTTTTATTAAAATATAAATATTATTTTGCTGTGTTAAAACATTTTAATACAGAAATACATAAAAGGGTAAAATTTGGAGTTTCTGAACATTACATTAAAATTGACTATGGTATGAGTATGTAAAAATTTTAGCAGTGTTCCTATACACCTACAATCAACCTTGAATGTGAAAAGGTCATACCTAATAAGACTTATGTTTTAACAAAACTTATTATTTTCCTCTTTTAGTCTTAAAAAAACTTCATCTGAAGAGGCTGTAAAGGGGTTATGAGGGGAAATGAAATGAGACAAAACTGAAGAGAGAATATCATGGGGAGATAAAAATGCTGGTTATAAATAACAAAGAGTGTGTTGTATTAATATGGGCACTCTGCAGTTCTAGATTTACAACAGCTGTGTTAAGCCAAACAATGAATAAAACATAAGGAGGGAGAGAAGTAGTGGAAGAAAAAGCACAGTGTAAAGCAAAGGGGCAATGGTGAAGGTAGAAAGTAGGGAGAAGAAGAGGCAGGACTTAATGGCAGCTTAGAACCATTTAGCACTGTATCTTACTACATGAGAATCAATCAAATTCATGCCAGACTTCTTGATCATACATACAATTGTGTAGTTTGTGCAACAACCCCAGAAACTTTAAAAAGACAGTAATATTGCGTACATTAAATAATGGCCTTTGATCTAACAAGGCTTTTGGTTTCTTGAGGATGTGTTTACAGATACAAGTATTTTGTAAAATCCAATAAAACAAAACTTAGATAAAAAAAAAGTTGAGAATAAAATAAGTTATTTGTGGTCATACTTTTATGACTTACAAATCAACTGAAAAGCTAATATAATTTACTAAAAAAATAATTATAAAAATTGAAGTGCGTAAAATTTAACAGCGCATGCATAGTTATTATAAGAACTAATGAAAAACAAACCTTTCATTTAAGATCTCATTGAAACAAATTCATGATTAACTTTTATTAAAACTTCCATTTGTATGTCATGAATTTTAGATTTTATGGTTTTAATATTGGCTGAGTTTCAAAGGTATTATTAAATTATATAATGTAGTAAAGGACTATACTTTATTTTATATTAAAATGAATTTTGCTGTTTAGGTAGGGCTAAAAAAATAATAGATGTTTCCTTTTTTTCCATTTGGTTGTTAAAAGGAATTTAAGCCTCTTGATTCCTTGTGGAACATTGGTAATATTGTCTCTATTAGACTCTTTCAGCAGTTTTCAGGTGTTTTTTTACAGAGATGAATTATTAATTGACTTATTCCTAAACTTCAGTCCATGATCTGTATCTTGGTGCAGTCCTTTTTAAGCTGTACTTTCATTTTTGTTATCAGGTTCATCTTCTTTTACCTCTTTCTGATCTTTTGTTTGACTTTCATCTGATTGAGAGGGAAAAAATAAAACAAACATAGGAAACATAAGCTATAAAGAAAATCCAAAGAAAGGATCCTGAAAACATTAAAAAAAAAAAATGTTGAAACAACTTTCATGTGATAAAAAATATGCTTAGTACATATTCAGTTTTTTCTTGTAGTTAAGACCCAAAAAGTTAATTTTTTAAAAGATTAAAAACTTATAGAATTACACTTTTTGTATGACCCCACTGTTAAATGAGATTTATAACATTGCAGTTATTCACTATTTAGTTAAATAAAAAAATTTTAATAAACAAGTAAAGATTATTAAAATTCTGCCATAATATATCAGTATCTTCAAAGCTTTTTTTTTTTTTGGAATAATTGACAACATAAAAATTATAAATGAAAAATCAAATACATGTATATTAGGAAAAGCAAAAAGGAAAAACAATTAAATATCTCAAGTAAACAATCAACTTAAAATTATTTCAATACATATGTAATTTTTTATAAAAACATCTATGCAAAAAAAAAAAAAGTAAGAAAAACATTAATTATAGGCATAAATACAGAAACAGGAATACCTGATAGAAATACAATTTAAATCAGGAAGGGTAGGAAAAAAAAAAGAGAAAAAGGGGGGGATGAGATATTTTTAATACATTACAATTTTTTTTCTTTTACGCATTTCGAGTAGGGTCAAAAACTCTAAACAACATAATACTGATTTCCAAAAACCTAAATAGAGTGTTCTGTTGCTTTTTAAGGGAGACTGGCACAGTGTAACTACTTACTAAGTGTTGAATCTGCACCATTTAATGAGATTTATATTACTATTAATTTTACCTACATAAATCCAAATAGTGGAAAACCCCAAACAAGGAATTGTCAATGTTGGTTTTATGAATGAATGAGTTTTGGGGTGAAATATGTTGAGATTCAGTTGAGATCAAAGGAAATATTAACTTTCGTGGACCGATTTGATAGTGAAAGCGGGTGATAATATAAATAAAGGGGGGCGCGGTGGCCCAGGGGTAGAACATCGGCTTCAACGCAAAAGGTCCCGAGTTCGAATCCTGGCTGTTGCAATCCCTACTGGTTGGGTCGGTGTCAGTATAATGTGACCGGCTGAGACAGGAGTCATGGTATCCCCACCCTGTCTCGTGTGTGGCAGCACATAAAATTGTCAGACGTCCGTCTTGGGGCCGGTCCACGAGATAGCCTACAAGTTGCTGATGTTGGACGTTAAAACCCAACCATAAATAAAAGGTAACATGGTGCTTGCTATACACCTATGATTCTCAGTCCAAGGGCAGAGGGAAGGAAAGGGGGTTTAAATTCTATCCTACTTTTTCTAGCTGTTTACAGCTCTTCAGTCTCCTTGTCTCTACAAAATATTGCCTTGAGTTGTGTGCAAGAAAGTAATGGCAAAAGAAGTTATTTCTCTGATCCCATTGCCTGCGCGTCTTGTTGCGCTTCAATTCCCAATCTTTTTCGCCCATACCCACAAATATGTGTAAAGAACTACTAACAAACTCCAATAATGATAGAAGAACTTCACTTTCTGAATAAACAAATATATCTCTAAAGATGGAGAAAATCTTTTTAAAGGGACTGCTAAGGTAAATTTGAATGCCTAAGGCATGTTCTTAGACATCAAAAAAAAAGAAGAAAAAAATGTCATAGGAAAGGGTATTTAAAATTGATGTGTTCTTAGGAGGAGACTTCTGTATATGATGGGCAAAGGAGTGATAAAACAAGAAAAGCTTTGCACATGAAATTTTTACATTGCTATCACAGTTTTAGTGCGTTTATATCAGAAAATACTTAGTCGCTCTCATAGCCAAACTATTTTTCAGGGGATTGTAGTCAATCATTCTTTTTGCTTGCGGTCAACAATTTTCTCATTAAGTACATGAATTATATCGAGTACATTCAAACAAAGTATGTTTCCCTTTTCTTAGAATATACACACTATTATATTTAAAATAAATGCACTTCCGATCATAACTTACTTTTTATGTACTCTTTCAACATTGTTAACATTGGAGTTATATGGAGCTAGTTAGATATTGTTCAGCAGATATAAGTATATAACCACCAAATAAACATCAAACACATAAGCAGAAGCAAGTCACTGAAAACGTTCACACTAAAACTAAAATTGCATGTGACCAATGCACCCATTCAAAGTCAAACCACTCGGTTTAAA
The DNA here is from genome assembly GCA_003991915.1 of Elysia chlorotica. Classification (NCBI taxonomy): domain Eukaryota; kingdom Metazoa; phylum Mollusca; class Gastropoda; family Plakobranchidae; genus Elysia; species Elysia chlorotica. Next base: position 62,191 of record RQTK01000158.1, on the reverse strand, counting down.
TATATATTGAAACTACCATTGTCCCCCAATATAATATTATCATCCTTAGAGGGAATGCTGGGTTCCTGTTCAATTGGTTGGTCGCAGTTTTCTGTTTCCTTGTTTTCAATCTTTTGCTGGCCTTCTAAAAGATGGCACAAGATCAAGCACAAATACTTTGGTATGAGTTATGTAATGTTGAAGTTGTCATGATGGGTACTGTGGAAGTTTAGCTCAAAGAATGAAGGATATGACGATTTTTAGAGCAATACTTCTTGATTTATTTAGTAATTTATGTTTCTATTTATTCAAAGACATATACTCAAAACTTTCCATGTTTGTATTATTTGCCTTGTTTCAAAACAAGACAGGTCACTCGTCAGAATTAATTTCAATGAAATTGATGTTCCTTGCAAATTATACATGCTTGGAGTAGCACAAAGGGTAATTATAGCTCCTGCAGTAAATGGCTTTTGTTTTCAGGAAATGTTAATCTTTGTACATGTACTTCTATGTATTATCCAATGCACAAAGAGTTTTTTAATCCTTCTCTTATCACTTTCTTTTGCAATGAAAGAACACAAGATAATTACAGACATTTCACTATCTTAAATAAATGGCAAAGTTTGAGGTTTTTGATTCAACCTTTAAAAGTATACAGTATGAGCTTATGGATTTTTTTTTTAATAGCCTAGTGTTTCATTCATATTTGTCTTTCAGGAGATCCCCAAATAGATTATTTTTTTACTTCATCAACCTGTCTCTTTCTCTCTCTTTCTCTTTGCACCTGTCCATCTGTCTGTCTGACTCCCCCTACCTCTGCGTCCTGTTCTGCCTGTCTCTTTAACTTTTTATCTCTCTCATAATAAAGTTATAATATGCTTATATAGCAAGAAGATCTGGACGTGATGGGAGTATTACGCTTTAGTTATAGCAGGCTAAAAATAATTAAGGTAAGAATACTAAGATACTTGAAAAAAGAACCTGATCATTTACTCACCTTTTCCTTTTTGTTCACCTGTGAAATAAGGGAAAAACTGTTAATTATAGATTTTAACCTCTAAAAAAATGCATTCAAAACTATATAAAAGCAATGAAGTTATTTGATCTTAATTTTATAGAGACGCCTTAGAAAAAGTTGTAAAAATTTAAACTGGGGGAATAATTACAATCATATGTGCTGAGAAGCCAATTAAAATATTCAAGACTATTAAACACACTAGTACTATTTCTTTAATTATCATGACCATGCACATTGCTCAGTTATATGGAGCTACAAATATTGAACCATAACACCATACAATAGACTCACCTTTAGGAGATGGTGTTCTGCGGTTTTCTTTGTCTTCGCCCTTTTCAGACCCCTTTTCAGAGCGACCGTCTTGGCTCTTGTCGTCATCATCTCCTTGGCCTCCCTTCACTATTCTCTCATTAACCTAGGAATAGAGTTTCAGTGAATTATCTAGACAAGCTTTTATACAAATGTTTTGAATTCTCGGACCAAACAGTCAAGAGCTATACCATATTGATATTGTAGGAGATTCAGAGAAAAAGATGTGGAAGAATCCAAAATATCAACTGAAGTGAAGGAGGCAGAGATTAATTTGAAAGGACAAGATGTAGTGAGTAATGCATGTCATAATTCAAGATGATGAAGGCTTTAAAGAAATATTATATAAGGCTTCCTACAAGGATGGAAAGGCCTCATTTCAAAATAATTGACACCAATAGAATGTCACTAGCACAATAAGTGGGTAGATTATATCTTGTGAGACGATTATGGACTTTCACTAAATATCACTAGTTTCCAATAAAAATATTTGGAATATTAAATGAGTATAAATTGTGTGATATAGTAAGTAAACTGGATAGGTAGCACATGCTTTATATTCTGATTGAAGACTCACAGATTGCACCCCCATCTTATAGACTTCCACCAAGTCTCTCTATAATGATTATCTGAAAATTTACTACAATACGAATATATACCTCCTCTAAAGCTTTCTTGATAGCCGATTGGGCTGCTTTATCATCCTGGTCCTCAGCCAGTTCCAGTGCTTGGGTGAAAGAGTCGGAGGCTGCATCATATTCACCACACTTCACTGAAAATCAAGAGTGTTAAAAGGGGAATAAGACCATGCAATTTTGTTTTTTACAGGAAGAGAAAAAAAATAAAATTAAGAAAAGGGTGAAAATGTATTCCCTCAAATCCAAAAATGAATTCCATATGAAATTGATATTTAACACACTTTATAAGATTGTCTATGATTATAATTTAAACAAAACTCTATTGGTACAGGTTTGGTATCTTCTTTATTTTTTTAATCCGTCAAAATAACTTGGAAAGAAAAATAAAATTGCTAAATGTACAGACATAGCTTGGAACCTTTATGCTATTCACAGGATAAAGTTTAATTAGCATCTCATCACAAAAATATCAATCATCTAGGTATACCTATAGGCTATTGTGTATAAGCGTAATGATGTATATAAATTGAGTCTGTGCACATATATATATATGCCCAACAATCTGACAAAGTTGTCTGAAAGTTTTCATTCTCTTCATTGAGAAAAAATTTGAAAATGAATATCTCAGTCACACAATTCCAGGGATATTAAAATTTTATGGCAAAGATTACTTAAAAATTCTGATGAATGAAAACGATGCACAAATCATTGAGAATCAATAGCAACAAAAAAAAAGTAATTTCAGCTACCCTCAGATTGTGCCACCAAAACGCATGCATGAAGTTTCCAGCCGGGATCATCAGCTTCCTTGGCAGCAACCACTGACTTTTCACCATAATCCTTGGCCTCCTGATATTCTCCAAGTTCAAGATGGCATCTTCCAATTTCATGGTAAAGCCAGGTGCTTTCCAGGGCTGATTTACTCTTTGGAAGTTTTTTCTTCCAGCTAAACAAAGGCATTGGGGTGGGGGTATGTGAGGGGTTGTAAATTGTTGCAGCTATGTAAATTAATTTTGCAAATACAGTAAAATATTCAAAGGTTTAAAAACATAGAGTACATATGAATTTGAAAGAGCTGCTTAAGAAAAAAAAATAACATCATGTCAAATAATATGTGTTTTCTATTTAGTTTGGAAAGTTAAATAAGGTTTAAAAAAAAATAAAGTATTCAATTTTCTGAATATTGACAAGCAATTCATTACAATATTGTTATACATTATGGTTTTAAATGCACAAACAATATACCATGGTGGTGTTGATACTTTATCTGTTAAAAGTGCATACACCTTTATTCCCCTATGAAAGTTGAGATTATTGCATTAAGATAGTTTTTTGTTTTTTTTCCAAATGTGTATTTGATCTGCAATAAATAGACTCACATATCAATGGCTTCTCCATATTCTCCCATTCTTGCATATGTTCTGCCTAAGTTGTCCAACGCTCGAGACTCTGCTTCTGTCAACTCACTGTTGGGGATAGGAATTAAACTACTATTTATTCACATATAAGTATATAAATTAAGTATATTTTCGGCAGAAAGGATAAACGTTATGGCAATTCAATGTAGACAAATCTCACAAAATTTATCCAGTTGTTTCAGTTACTTATCATTGCCAACAAATTTTTAACATTTAAATTTTAAAATTGTTGACTGGATTCCTCCGCTTCATGCAAAATTCTTTCTAGAAGTTTTATGTTATATGAACTCACTTGTCCCTAGCAATGTCAAGGTCACGGTTGTGGCAACTGAGAGCCTTTTGGAACTTGCCCATTTCAAGGTAGGCATTTCCCATAGAGCTGTGCAAGTTGGCCAGCACATCAGGTTTATTTTTCAGAGATCCCTCTGGCATTTCTTCCACTCTCTTTAAAGTGTGACGACACTTATCTAAACTCTCCTGATAGTGGCCTTGACTCTGAGCTGTAGAGATAATAGTAATAAAGGTTAGTTGGAAGCAACATGTAAGTTAAAGATATAGCAACTAGCATATAATTATTGTTGAAATTTAACAGAAAATCTCAATATAATAATTAAATATTCAGTAACACAAAAGCTCAATTCCTTATGGCAAATTTTTAACTGCAGTGTCAGAAAGAGTGAAACTAAGTAAGATTACGGAATATAATTAAGAAAAAAAAACATTGTGCAAAAGACTACAAGATGCCATAGTTATTATTTCAACAGAATACTTTGACAAGAACATTTAACTTAAACAGTTTTATTAGATAGTGAGAAAGGTATATATGATTTAGTTTGCATTCAGCAACAGAAGAACTCTATCATGATTCAATTCCTTAGAAAATTATTATAAAGGAAAGGGTTATTCAAGTAAAAGTTTTGCTACATCGAGTTCATAATTATCATAAAACCAAGTTCAATGAACAAAACAGTATCAACTAGAATGCCGATTTGATAGAGCTAAAGTACCTTCATCAATCTCCTCTAGCTTGCGCAGCACATATTTAAGAGGATCCTGGCCCCCACGTCCAACATTGGCTGAACCTTTAGCCGATCTGGACTGACGGTCACGCTTGCGAGCATACATAGGCTTTTGTTGACGCCAGAAATCGGATCTGTTGTTTAGATATTCCAAACCATCGCAGGCACGACTTTTGATGTAACTGTCTGACTTAGTTGTGCCACTGCTGGACAAGCCTGGAAAAGGAATTTTGTCTCTGAATTGTCATATTTTTTTATACATTAATTTTTACATCAATTATCAGTATACTATAAATTTAAAATCCTCATTCATTTACCTTAGTGAAAAGAGCATCAGACTGATAATTGTTGAGATCTTTGATTCACAATTGACTTGAAAATTTCCAACTATTCAGCCTCATCTTAATATTTGACAAAAACCTCAGAGTCTGGTTATGATACCATTTCATATTTGCTTTTCTCTGGGCCTAAAAACAAAACAGTTGCATTTCTTTGCTGCATGGATCATTTACAGCCCTGAAAAGCATTTTATCGAGGGGGCAGTTTTAAAAGATAGTTGATAATTTTGTAGAAGCAAAAAAAACTCTTTCATAAACCTATTCAATATTAGAAAATTAGATATGGTAGAAGATTAAATGTTCAAACACACCATCAAAAAGCTTTTCCAAGTATTCTTTATCTTGATACAACTGTCCGAGCAATTCCTTGGTTGTCTTAGCATTGGCATTGTCTTTAGGGCGTTGTCTCTCCTTCTTTTCCTCTTTCTTCTGAGGCTGGCCAATTTTAGTATATCCCTTTTGCTGACCTTTCTTCTATTGAAAATAGAGAAAATGTTGTTAATTGACAGTTCTTATCCATGTTAGACCATTTAAGTTTACCACTATCATTTTGGCACTTGAGATTCATTTCCTCACAATTTTTGCTTATTTTCAGAACAAATTAGCATACTTTGCTGTGCTTAAGTTTAAAAGGGAAAAGTCTTTTTATACTACAATGATCCTGAAACAAATATTTTCATATGATCCTATCTATTTTACTTGTATCAGCTTGCTGAGTTAACTGTTGGATATATCTCTTATGAGTGTAAAACTGTATGAGCCTCTTTTTATCTCATTTGATGTTAACAAAATTGATAACGTTTTAGTCATTAAAATCCATATTATTTTATCATGGAATAATATTTCAAATATCAATTCTTGAATACACTTGTACACTGCATTGATAATATTCAAAACTTCAGGAGAAAAAAACGACATTTTAAGTAGGAATAAAAATTATGTGCAATTTTTTTTCAATGCAGATAAATAACTAAAAGTATCAGTAGCCTACAGCATTATAAAATTAAAATGTGTTTCCACCTAAAGACTTTTTGTATCAGTTGGTTAAATGAAACATTTTGGGAGAAAATTTAAGTTATGGTTATTTTTTCAAATGTTATGACTGATAAGCATAATAATCATATAGATTGCATCATTTTTTGTAAGTGTGTTATTCACAAAAGTATATTATTAATATTAAAAGAACACACTCCATCAGAGATTAGTAAATAATACATTAGTTATTTTTAATCATAGTAGCATCAACTGTGTTTCAGACGAGTTAATTTCATGATATCGCAATTCAAAACGAAAACATATCAGTAGAAAACAGTAAGTTTTAACAAAGGTTGAAGGTACCTAAAATATCAGACGCAATACTTAACGTATTAAAAAAAGGGCATATGATATATCACTTTATTATATTTACAGTAAGGTTTACAATATCTTATCCTATGGAGTTTATGCATCCTAGTCTACGACTCCTGAGGAAAATTAAAGACTGTGTACACATTAGGACCATTGCATAGCGTTTATCTAAAAAAAAGCGTCAATATTATAGGGAGGGGGGAGAGTCGAGATCAATATAGGAACATTAAAAGGCTCAATAAACAAAAAAGTTTGACTGTCATAAAAAATTGGTATGTCCATAAGCAATGATAGCATTTTATGTAGCGCTCCCTGTACTATGAAGCTTCACTTTAAGTTAACAGCGCATCTGTTGTATGCACAAGCAAGATGCTTCAATAGATGTTTATAATGTGTCTTTAGTATATTATCACGTTCTCATGCACACTAATGACTATTTTTTTCACAGACTTTATATACATATCCATGTATATAGAAAGTGAGCGAAGGCATCATTTTTTTTTAAATAAGGCATAAAAAAAAAAGAAATGTCACAGTGCATATTTTTATGAGGTGTTCCCTTAATAGTTTCAACATCTATGGGTTAGCCTAGATAGCTTAACACTATTTCTAAAAGGCTTTAAATTTTTTTCCCCAGTATATTCCCTAAACTACTTTCAAACGAGAGAAATACATTAATGCAAGATCACATTTCTAAGAAACTAGGGAAATATTGAGACTGATTTTTGGTTTTTAGAGCAAACTCTTTTTGCTACTTCTCTAACCACTTTTCTTTTGTGTGCCACATCAACTGTTACCTTTTAAAATTTGTAAGATGTGTTCCTTCCAACCTAGATGAGTTTGCACAACTTGATAATTCTGTTGATTGGACTTTTCATCTTAACTACATTATTATATTCTATTTTTGTTTTTGAAGAATTTAGGGAATTTCATTTTAGCATATTTTTAGATGTAATGTATAAAGCGTCCAGCAACAAATAGAAATAATTATTCTTACACCAGGGTGGAGATGCTGAAAAAAATTTGGACATGTTATGGTTATCTTTGTCTACTTGAAAATAAGTTTAATGGATGAAATGTGCGCTATACGAGAGGTGCTCAATAACAGGTAACTGTAGAATGCATAAGTCATGAGTATTAAATAAGACACACACACATTAGTGAAAAATATATTGTCTATGTACGATAGTTACTCTTTAGAATGAAATAGTGATGATACTTTAGAAAACTCTTAATCTGATAATGCTCTACTGAACTTTTGGAATAAAATATTTACAATCAAGTGTCTTTCTATTTGTAAAGTTTTTCAAATTTATATGAAGTAGGGGGTTCAGAATGTTTAAAAAAATATAAACAGACCCCAACCAACAAAGTTCAAAATCAGCCTCATAGAGAAAATGAAAAAGCTAACGTTCCTCTTCCTCATACGTTATTAAAAGAAGACAGTAAAGCACATCAAATTAAGTAATATCCTGTCTGAAGAAAAAAATATGGTTATAAGACAGTAATTATGATTATATAGACACAAGTACCAACTTTTTGGTATAATAATTATGATATTTCCTAACTAGTTACCTTTTGCTTTTGAGACTGAAAAGTTTAATAATTAAACACATAAAATGATTGTTGATAACATGGAAACTAAGATTATTAATAGTTATTTTTATATAAAACTATATTGATCATTAACAGAAATTCACTTTAGTAAAGAATAGTGATTAAAAATAATAATATTGATCCTTCCATTAATTTATTTTCATTTTACTGGCATTCATACTGATAATTCCAACTATAAATGCAAAGATTTAATATTATTTTAAGATATGTTTATAATTATGAGCAGTAAAGGAACTTGATAAAAGAACTTGGTTTAGCAACGGTGTACAAAACCACAAACCTCTGTGTGGATTTAAAACACTTGCAAAAAATTGTAACTCCTTGGGGAAAAAATCTTAAAATCCACAACAGTCTGAAACATTGTAAAACTGTGCTTAAGTGTCTAAAGACATAATTCATCAAACCTGGTTTTACTTGATGTGCCATAAACCTAGATTAAATGAAGCCAAAAATTGTAGTGAAGCTCATCAAAATATAACCTAATGGGAAAGGGGGAAAATGTTACACAGCATTCATTCTTAATTTATATAAATCCTTAGAGTATGTTATTACTTAATAAGAACACCATTAAATTACTTAATAAAAACACCATTAAAATCAGGTAGAGAATAAGTTCAGCCTTCCATATAAAAAGCATGCTGAGGGTTTCATGCAAAAAGTGGGAATCATAGGATCAGTTTCATACAAAGGAGGGGAAAAGCTGCAAATGCAAATAAAACGTTTTTTGTTTTGTTTTTGTTTTCCACTTTATTTATTCCACTTTTATGACTTACATCATCTACTTTGTAGAAATATGACAAATCTCCTGATGCCTCAAGTTGTACAGAATTGGGGCCTGTAACATAAAACAAATTTATTAAAATTCAGTTATACCAGCTAGCCTGGTATTTTAAATTTATTAAAATTCAGTAAGGCGTGCTGCATAATTTTGTAATACCTGCAGCCGTGAAATGTATTTATTCAATTTCAAGATTCCTGCTAGCACAGTACTGCAGTAGTCAAGTCGTGACCAGACAAAGGAAATTATCAAAGTTTTGGTTGCATTGATAGTCAACAAATTTTTAATACTTGTGACTTGTTGAAGCTGTACATAAAAATTTGTACAAAGAAAACTATTGAAAAATGTCATGGAAAGATTTCTGTCAATAGTGACACCGAGATTTTGTACCTTTTCGACCGCGCAATGGTGATGCTGTTAATTAGTAGAGAAACAGGTGGAATTAAAAGAAAATATTCTTATTGCCTGATATGATAAACTCATGCTTTTCATCATTGAATTTCAATTTGTTTGTTAGTATCCATGACTTGACTTTTGCAATGCAGTTCTGCATACTAAACTCATAGAAAATAATTCTTTTTTAACAGTATGACATGAAATAAATACAAAATTTTGTTAATCTAAAAATCAATGGGAACACTATCTAAGAAGAAAGATGGCTATGTAAAATTTAAAGCTCATTATGTAAACAAACTTGCTTCCTTTAAAAAATCTGAAATTCAAAAACTTAAAAAATGTGTTCTTTTAATTAAGACTTACTTCCAATGCTATTGTCTATTGCCTCTTCACATTTCTGGATACCAAGTCGGAATTCCTGAAGCTCAGGTCTTAGTTTGTTGCCCCTATGATAAAACACTAAAGCTGTTTCAAAATCCCCTTTCTGATACAAAGCCTCTGCTTTCATATTCAAAGCCTGAAAAAGAGAAGAAAAAAAGTGCACGTTATTAAGTGTAGGTTTTGTTATTAGTAAATACAGCTAGATAAACATAGATTAAAAAACAAAACAAAACACATTTTTTAAACTGCAGTTCTGGAAATAACATGAAATAGCAGGAAACATTATTAAAACAGTATTTATCCATAGTAAAACTGTAAAATCTCTATCATGACATTATGGTTAAGTGGTTTGTACTCACACGAATGTCACGGATCTTTTCTTCCTCATCCTGCTCTAGAGCAGAATCTGCATCTTCAAGAGCTCTTTCTGAGTTTCCAAGCATAAGAAAACATTTTGAGCGTACCACCAAGCAAGTTTTGTCACCATTTCTCATCTCCAAAGCCTGTGGATATAAACAAGTCTTTTGTTTGATCAATTATTTAGAGGGTGAACAACGCACCCTTCAACTATAGAAAGACACAATTTAGTCTTAGGTGGTCAGATTTCGTTTTATAATTTAAAAGAAGTAAGTGAGTTGTAGAAATACCAAATTGGTGCCATAATTGTCTTTGATGCCAGAAACCAGGTGCCTTGCTCTTAGGCTTAGATTAGATTAGATCTATATAAGTAGATTAGTTCAGATCTAGATTATAATACAAGTTCCGTAGTTTAGATCTAGATTATAATACGAGTTCCGTGGTTTAGATCTATAATATGGTTTATAGATATCCATATCAAGGTTTTATACTTTATTGGAATAGTGCTATACTCAATCTGTTTATTTTGCATTGTTTAATTGGAAGAAGTTATGGGCTTTCCCTTAGTGCTTAGATCTACTGCACTAGATTCTGGGGGATAGATCTAGAAGAAATAGGTTAGAGAAAGTTAAAATTACCTTTGTAAAACTTTCTATAGCTTTTTCATATTGTTGCACATGAACAAAATGTTCTCCTTCATCTCTAAGGGTTTCAAAAGTACCGACGACAACTTCTTCTGATGTGCCAGCATCGCTGGTGCTGCCTTTGCGTCCTCGTCCTTTCGGCGGCATAGTTGGATATTAATCAAGCTTTAATTGTGTGAAAATGAAAAGAATATTGTCCCCAAAACGTTATATAATTCTAGATCTATCTGAATCTAAATTCATAAACTTAAGTCTAAGTCTTGGGAACTGAAATTAACACAAAACCCAGTCCCCGATACTCAATAGATCAGACAACTGCTATTATACATGTATTCGTTTCTAGTTGTCATGGAAGCGAAGTCACAGAGGGAACTCTTGTGTGCTAAAGTAGAGTAAAGTTTTGTATACAAAACTAACAAGCGGAGGTTCGTCTTCACCTTACCAAGTCCGTGTTGAAAGGAAAAAAATGATTGTTTTTTGTTTAATTGTTTGTTTTTCTTTTTATATACACCTATTTTGATATATATTTTTAGACTCTTATATCGAAAAAAAAGATAGGCCGTCAACGAATGGATAATGGAACATTATAATTAATTTAACAGATCCTATATCTTGCCTTAATTTAAATCTTTTTAAAATAGCGATTTTATCAAAGCTTGCATCGACTTTGCCTCCTTCTGCTCCTCCTTCTAAAACATTAAAAAATAAAATTAGCATAAATAACAACAACAACAACAATAACAACAACAACGACGACGTCAACAGCAACGGCAACTGTAGCAACAATTACAAGACAACAAGAGCACCAACAAATAAAACTACATCAACAACACAACACCAAGAATTAAAAAAAAACGGAAGCAGCAAAATGACATTTATAAAGAACACAAATCACAGCAACATCAACAACAACGGCGACGACGATAACGGCGACGACAGGAATCGCAACAGCTACAACAACAATACAATGTAAGTGCTAATAAGCACTGCCAAACAAACAAGTTATGAATTTACAAAATGCTTGGGAGCTTTAACATATCCGGATGTAAAACTCATTGATTCTAAAGTACAACCTATTCTCTCCTATGCCCGTGATCTATGGGGTACTCATTCATCATAACCAAAGTTTTTAAAATGTATTAATTCATTGCTATGTTGTTATAATGTTGTGTTTTTTTATGGAGAGACTTCTAGGTTTCCACTGCTATTGAAGTTCAATTCGAAAAATACCCGATTCTATGATACCCAAACAAGTCTACCAGTGCTTAAAATTGAATGAAAAGAAAGTCGACATTCTATTCTTCATTCAAATCCTGGATATGGATTGAAATATATATGTAGAATAATTTGTAAGCAACAAACTTTAAAAATCGCTTTTTTAAGAGTTCGACTTGGTGTATCAGAGATAAATTGGTATAAATTAAGATATTCCAAAGATATTACAATGCAAATCTGCCAAAGTTGAGTTTGTTTTTACGCCGCGTTAGCACATTAACAACTATTACAATGATGCCCATGATGTCCAAAGACAGTACTGTTAATACAGTTAATGATGTGCCCATAATATAACACAGATAAAGACGAAGAATACCATATAATAATGATTTGTAAAGCATACGAGGAGCTTCGAATCATGCACATCCCTCCCAAATACCGTTCTATTAGAAAGAAAAGTAGATTAAGTGTGCTAATGTCACACAGTAATCTTATTCAAATATTGCCATCTATTTACAGCATGTGTTGAAACTAAGAAAAAAATTATATAAGTAAAACTTTCAACGCATTAGGCACTGGTGTGGAAGATGTTCATTTTTAGATTGTGTATGTCAGATTTTTGTATGGTGAAGTTTTGTAGTTCTTATTTCGTTATTATCTTTATAAAAGGAATTGTTTGTTGGGGTTTTTGGGGGTTAAATTATATTTTCCCCCATCTAAACATGCTTTTTTGTGTGTACATTTTAGACTTAATTACCAAGTTTACTTTGCCTGAAAATATAAGCACTAAGTTAATATCAAAAGTTTCATAAATAATTGGATGAAAGGGACTGAGAGAACTAAACATAAACCGAACGTGGTGTTACCATTCTGTTACTCTGTCTGCGCGAAAACTACTCGTGGTTTTCTTTAGGCAGCAGTGTCTTATAACATAATCAAGTGGTTGTGTCCTCTAAAGAAATGAACTTTATTATACAAGAAATGATAATGCGTTTTATGTCACCTCCTTAATATCCACTAACGTTTCTGTTGTTCCATTTTTTTGTTATCTACGTGGACCATCCAACATGTTTTATTCTTTGATTGAAAGAGATTATGTCATATATGTGTTCCATTGAATTCTAACCAGCACAGAGACGTTTATTGTGTGTTTCTAGCCACAAAAGCCACCCTCTATATAGAGATTATCTGGTGCTGCGGCAGCTGCGATCTGGCACATATAATTTAATGTGCATGTAAAACTCTGGTGGTATCGACCGACGCTTTCTTTCAACATTGGTGTTCACTATTCAAGACGAGACAAACTCTCGGTGCAAACTGCAAATACTTGAGTTGTTCGGGCCTTATTTTTTTAATTGAAGCAAGGATTGACGAATAATGCTGTCCCTGCAGTTTTCGGCGTGTCCGCTAGAAACATTTACCGATTTCTAAGGAATAAATAAAAAAAAAATCATAAAAATACTGAAAATGTAAATGTTCAAAAATTTTATTGAAAAAAATAAACATAGCCAGATTTCTGTCTAATGTTCACAATGAAAGCACCAAAATTAATGAGCTGGGTCGGGGTGCACACATGTTCGATAGAAAATCACACTTTTCTCCCTAGAAAAGATTAACTTAAAAAGCTCCCTGAGCTTCTTTTTCTCATTCTCTCTCTCCTCTCTCTCTCTCTCTCTCTCTCTCT
>RQTK01000158.1:28135-48801 GCA_003991915.1 Elysia chlorotica | reverse complement strand
GCAGGCGCTCTTGATTTTTCCGTTCCCGCCCCCCCCCCTCCGCCCCTCTCACCCTCTCTCTCTCTCCTTTTCTAGAGCCCCCCTTTATACCGTCTTTATACCGTCTCGTTTTTTTCTCTTTCCCTTGCCTTTTGGTCAGTTTTATTCTTCTTTTCTTCCACTTTATCTTCTTCATCCTCTCTCTTTCTTTCCCTCTCTGTCTGTCTGTCTGTCTGTCTGTCTGTCTGTCTGTCTGTCTGTCTGTCTGTCTGTCTGTCTGTCTTTCTGTCTGTCTGTCTGTCTCTCTATCTCCCTCTCTCAGAAATGACCAATGATTAACATGGTTAGCATGGATTAATTTTGATGACAATACATATTTTAATACATCTACATAGAATTTAGTCACTTTTCCGAGCTGATTCTTTTTTTTTTTATTTTAGAAAGACTGATATTTATCTAGTGAAAAAGAAATTGCATTTTGGCATTTTTTGTGGCAATTCTTTGCATTTCTGACAAATTTAATGTCACATTTTGCCAGTTTTTTTGTAGAAATTCTTTTAAATGTTGGTGTTTCAAATGGCAAAAAACTGCGGGGACGGATCATCAGTTAACTTCATATGAGTGACTATCACAGAAAAGATGATAGATTTGCAGATTTTGACATTAAGGATAGGTGTGTGAACAATTAAAAGCAATTGGTAAATTTTTTTTCCGATAGATAATTATATAAACAACAGCCCATGTCATATCAAAAGCACAATTGGCGTAATCTACATACAATGCGTCTGTTAAAATGCGTTTCTTGACATTGTAGGCTAGACATGTGTGATAAGATAGTTTTTTTCCATTGCATTTAAATGCTACATTTGTTACTTCTTGTCTCTGTGTCATCGTATCTAACGCTCTACTTGCCCTTGTGAGTCAATCACGAGACGTCGATCTTTACTTGGTAAGCCGTTCCATCTTAGGTGTGATCCAATTTTTTGAACGCCTTGGTGTGATCCAATCACAGATTTCTATTAACAGCACCTGTGGGTCCAATTAATAATGCATAACGACTTGATGAAACACGGAAGACTGTGATGATGAAGAGCTCCAACAAGCCACAATTGAATCAAGTTTAAATATTACGACCCAAAGGTAGTGATCACACTGTTAAAAACTATAAAAGTGCAAGAACCATATACAAGTTACAGGTATAAAAACAGAAATAAATTATTGAAATAAGTGGGATATACACATTTTGTGGACCTCCTTTCTTGGAGAGATGCTGTTGACATACTCTCTAGATGACAAGTATTTGGACCTCCTAATTGGGGTATTGATACAAACTTGATGGTGTGTACCTCCTTTACAAACCCAGTTACTGTTGAGCACCAAATCCACATGCTTTCATAGACAGTAAGTTATTGAGCGCGTATTTTTTTGTTCATAGCCAAGAGAGATTTGGTAAATCCATTGTCAATACACACCGCGGAAGAGCAAGTAATAATAAACCCCCACTACCACCATTTTTTTGTTTGTTTTGGCACCAAATAAAGTCACATACTGTTCTGCTTTCTCACATTACACATTCGACCCAAATGGCAAATTAATGTTTTCTATTATCGCTGTTATTACTTTACTACCTATCATTGATAGTGTATTGTGAAAACTAATACACTTTAAAAATGCATATTTTGTGTTTGATTAAGTTATATTTGGTTTACCTTCCGGTTTGTTGCATTTTCATCTGGATCATTAGATATCGATATGTATTTCATTCAGATTTAGATTCAGTTGAGTACTTCTTTGAGCCAGAACCCTCAGGATACATGTACTATCCCTTTCCCTCCACCTTGTTTAATTCTCTGTTATCAAACAATACGAAACACATAAAATACGAAATAGTGGAAGAATAAGGGTATCTTTATATCGACAAGCTGCCCATGATGCAGGAGGCAATGAGTGGAGTGCGCCATGATTCGTCTAAAATATATAATTCACATTGATGAATGCAGTATGATAAAAGAGGTTTTTGAAATTAAATTCATAGCATTTAGATTTCAGTGAAAATGTCGATGCTATGCGGCGACCTTTTTATTATATGAATAATAGTAGGAGGCTGATTCATTTCCGAGGAGAATAGCTCTGCAAAAGAGACTCCCAGTACTTGCTTTGTACCTCGAAGACAGATCAGTATTAATCTTTTAGTTCTACATCTCCCTCTTTTTGTTCGTTTTTTTTCGTTCGTTTTATTTTGTCCAAGCTTAAATTGGGAATTGGCTATTAAAAAAATACAAGAAGCTTATTTTTTTCTCTCAAAACGACTTGACGATAGTAGATAGCTTGTTCAATATCAATTTTAGGTTGAAATTTAGAGAAATTCACCCATTAAATATTATCTTTGCAGTTATCTAATTAATAGTGACCAAAAAATTCAAATGTTGCTTCTGCTGCTGCTCTTGTTGTTGTTGTTGTTGTTGTTGTTGTTGTTGTTGTTGTTGTTGTTGTTGTTGCTGTTGCTGTTGTGGTTGTCGTTGTTGTTCTTGTTGTTGCTGCTTCTGTTGCTGCTATTGTTGTTGTTGTTGTTGTTGTTGTTGTTGTTGTTGTTGTTGTTGTTGTTGTTGTTTTGTTTTGTTTTCTTTGCTGTTGTTATTGTTGTAGATGATTGTTTTGTTTTTTTTACGTTGTTTTACTTATACTCAAAGGACAAGAAGACAACGTTGCGGACAATGGCTTCTATCCTTAGAGGTTGGCAAAGGAGTCAATGACTGCTGAATCATCGACTATTGTTTTCAACAGAAAAAATCACGTCGGTTAGATTCTATACTATCACACCTGAAGAAATTTGTTATAACTGGTCACCATTAATGGTCGAGTCTGGAGGTGTAAGATATATGTATGGAAAATTTCGTGGGTGGGGTTGGGACCTGGAGAGTTTCAAAGCATTCGGGTGTATTGAAGCGTGACCCTTGGTCATTACTTCGGACTGAGAGTCTGCGGTTCGGACAGTGCATACCATACCAACCCATGAATATAAAGCATAGGCTAGTATTACTAGTCTCTGGACCCACCCACTCCTATTATAGTCTTTCCCTCCTTTTACTCCTTACATAGGCTACCCAAGCCAAGTCCAAGTAGAGAGGGGCCGCAAGGCTGCGTCTTTCACCTGTGTCGACGCTAGGCAACGTACTATTTTTGTCCACAGAGGACAGGAAGGAAAAAAACATATAGGCCTAAGTAAAGAAAGGTCCGCTGTCTCCTGTCGCGACCTAAAAGCGCTTCAAAGGTAAACTAGATCTGAGACTGTGGGAGAGCCACTATGCCACCCTCTCTCAAGTCTCCGTTAGGCGTTACCGTCGTGACTGATGGCTCTGCAAGGGCGCACATTAGAGGACGATAGGTACGGGAGATCTTCACCGACGTCCAATCATATCTCTTTCCTGGACTGACGGAGCCAATGAGCGATCATAAAACCTTATTCCTGAGGGGCGTGATTAGGTCAATCGTTATCGTCGTTTAGATCGCAAAGCCTGTGGTGCACTGTCTAGGTCTCACTGGTCTCACCGTCTCAGGTCGTAAATCCTATTCCCAGTTAGTCCCAGCAAAGACCTGGAGAGGATTGGGTGTTCCTCTGGCGGAGTGTTACACTTATAAAGTGCGGGCCTTATACACTTTGAGTAGGTGTGAGGCGTTTGTTTCCCTTTATTTCTAAGGTAAGAAAGTTTTAACATAAGCTACGATTTTGTTTGTTGTTGAAAAATAAAAACCCAAAACAAATTTAGCATTAAATATCATTTAGATCAATCGTTGTTTATGAGGTGATTCCTGATGATGTCAGACATTAAGTCTTATAAGAGGTTCATTTTAAACATAGCAGTAAAATAAGATAAACCATGTAGGAAAAAATACTAATTAAAGCCAATCAAAAGGAGCTGACATTGCCAATCTATCACAATGGCCTTGTTGTTCTCCTCTCAATGCAGAAAATTTGGACCTTATTGACTTAGGGAACAGAAGATATATCAACGCTCTCAATATAACTTGCTTGTATTGGCGTTTAAACCCCACCTAAAGTATTAACTAAATAGTGTACAGAGTTTAAATCTTTGTTGGGGGCAATGATGATATTGTTCAATGAACTTCTTTGTCATGTATGACGTTTCTTTTTTAACTAATTGTTATAATTATGTATTGAAGAGCTTGGGCTGCAACGGGTTAATGTTAGAATAGAGAATGCTTTTTACCGTTTACCCACCCCTATTGTTCATCATAGTGTCTTGGAGTCGAGCACGCATCGTCGTGGATCGATCCCGAGTCTAGTGGCCGTAAGTACAACGTAGCCGTAGCTTACAACTCGTCGTAAGTCTTCTTATTCGCATCTTAAGACGAGTTGTAAGCTTACTACAAAGTTGTACTTATGAGCCCAGAACACGAAGCACTTGTTATGATGCGGGTTTCCTTTTGAGTTGCAGCTACACAACTAGCCAAATTTGTGAATTGCCATTGAAGAAAATAAAGTTATGTTTTGGAAGCAGCTAATGTAAAAAAAAAAAAAAGAAAAAAAAAAGAAAAAAAAATTAAATGACTGCAGGGTAGATTTTCGTGACTCGTATAATTATTATTTGCTTAAACAACTTTATTGTGATGTCATATGCAATGATTTGTCCACAACAAGGATTAGGTTTTTACTGATTTGTAATCTTGAGCTATGCGAGGAGCTAAATGGCGCAAGTGGTAGAGTGTTGGTATCTCAATCGGAAGATCGCTGGTTTGAAACCCACGATCGATAAAAATGTACGGTTTATCCAATTCGTCCCCTACAGTAACTGAGTGGGTCGATGTCAGTATAATGTGACCGGCTCAGACAAGAGTGCAGGTATCCCCGACCTGTCTCTGTGTGGCAGACGTAAAATTGTCAGACGTTAGTCTTGGGGATCGTCCACAATAAGTCTGTATAGTGCTGTCGGTGAGCGTAAGGAAACGAACTGAATTAAACTCAACTCTTGAGCAGATGCACATTTTACTTTTTTGTGCAACTCGAAATAATCATTATCGTGGCGAAGTAATTGCGACTTTTTCAAACTGTAAAGAGGTATAAGTCCTGTTCAAATGAAAATGTCCATGAATACCATAGAGCAACACGATCCACCATTTCATTTGAGTGAAAAACAAACAAAAAACCGAGGTAATTCAAATGGGTCTTTTTTGGTTCCATTTATATATATATATATATATACCGGCCGGCTACGGCATCCTTTATTTACCGTTTCCAACATATCTACTACATGAACTATGTACGCTCTAGAAGTACTTTCTCTTTGCACTAAGGGGCCGTAATCAGGTCGTAAGTACAACGTTGAGGTAAGTTTACTATTCGTCTTAAGATATAAAGATAAGAAGGTTTGCAAACTGTTGTAAGCTACTGTGACGATGTACTTACGAACCGGAGTCTATTGCCATAATAAATGTGCGCTCGCATAGAGGATGCCTTATAAATCTTTCTGTGCTTAGGTGATACCGTTTTTTCCCCCTACTATCCTCTACATATGTGTGACGTAGATTAGGACCACAGTCATCAATTCACGGTCTTTAACCGTAAATGAAGAAACCTTTTTACTTGTGCGTTGTTGTGTGTTTGGACGGCGAAGGACACACATCAAAATTTATTTGATAATTAGGCTACCATTGATCACTCTGGAGTGCATATTGTCTAGTTTGGTGTGACATTAGAGAGCACGACCTTCCATAACTTTATTATGATCGTTTTATGGGTCGGCGTATCTTTATATTTATTACTTTTTTAAATTTATTTCTATGTTTACTAATTATTAGTTACTCTGTGAACTAAAAACGGACAGTATGGTAATACTCACAATGCGTATCCACCCATTCATCCATCCATTCATTCACATATCTATCCATCCATCCATCCATATCTATCTATCTATCTATCTATCTATCTATCTATCTATCTATCTATCTATCTATCTATCTATCTATCTATCTATCTATCTATCTATCTATCTATCTATCTATCTATCTATCTATCTATCTATCTATCTATCTATCTATCTATCTATCTATCTATCTAATTACTTTTATACTTCATATTTATAATTATATTTTCAACGAATCCAGAATTATAATTTCTCAAAATGTATGGTCTGTGCAGATTGCTTGCTGATCAAAAGCATGTTTTTTTTAATGCACTAAAAGTTTCTTTTTATTGTATAATTAATACACCGACTGAAGTTGAGTTGAACGTCCAACGTCAGCACTACATATGCATATTTTGTTGACGGGCCCCAAGACTGACGTCTGATAATTGTATGTGCTGCCACAAATGAAACAGGGCGAGGACACCATGACTTCTGTCTCAGCCGGTCTCATTAAACTGACACCGACTCAACCAGTAGCGGGCGAAATCCTGCGTCGGAAGCCGATGTTCTAGTTCTCTACCCCAGGGCTACCGTGCCCCCAGGACACCGATACATTCACTTTCTTAATTCCTGTACTCTTAATCAACAATCGCAGTGGTCTGCCCTTCTTTGTGAATTAGGTGAAGATCAAATCAATGCCAAGTGCGGAAATGAATTGATCCCTCATCGGGTGCGTGGCTCTTTATTATAATGTTTTGTGGGGTCCGTACAAGGTGTCTTTGAACCGTTCTGTATAAATTATGATTCCTTTTTTTCAGTTTGATTCTTTTCATAACGACTTCTTGCTAAGGGGTATAGATCCAATTCCCATTTAGACGCCCACGGGTTACTCTTTTTCTTCTGTTATTTGCTTTGGTACCAACTTTGTGCGGAAAAGCAAAGTTCCTCCTAGTGCAACGTTTCCCCAAGTCTTAAGAAAATGTGCTATACGGCTACGGGGCCCCATATTGTACCTGGGCACCTGAGGCTTTGTCGCTCGTATTATACTGACACCGACCGAAGCCGCCAGAGCGGAGATTCGAGTCACGGAGCCGATGCAATAAAGCCAATGCTCTAGCCACAGTGCTACCGCACCCCTCTTGCCTTTGAACCCCGACACTTTGGCTTTGGGACTATAGCGTTCGGATACAGACGGCCTAACTATGCTTGGTGCCTGCTAAAAATAACGAAAACAAAATCGAGTGATATTTGTAATATTTCTGTGTAACCAATCTTCTGATTGGGCTAGAGCATACCTTTTTTGCACTAGCCGGTTAACAAGCATTACGTGACTTTAATGAGAAAGAGGCACATAACTGGTCCATATGACCTCTCAGGGTCGGAGCCAATAGAATAATTTGACATGGAAGAAGGTGAGGCCGAGGGGGGGGGGGGGGGGGGGGGGGGAGAACGTCAACGTCAATGTTTGTTCAACCGTTGAACATCATCCGCTTTACTGAGCCTCCACGTGAGGATGTAAAGTGTGCAAAGGTTCTTCAGATATGGATCTAGATCTAGATGGACTTGGACACCACCAAGCCTAAAGATCAGCTCAGAAGCCATGTTTGTGTGGGCTGTGCCGTTCCGTTGACATTGAGATCAAAGTTTTGGGGATTCATTTGACTTTCTTCGAAACTTTTCATTCTGCCTTACCTATCTATGTTTCTCAAAAGAACTACGCCTTCCTCATCATCTTTAAGTTGGTTTCTGGTTCTTTGGTGTCACCACATTTCGAAGTTAAGTACACAATGTATATAATGTGTATTGTTGTAACTGGAGTTAGATATTCAATACATCAATCGAAGAAAGTCGTGCAAAATTAAGCAATGCGATTGATAGAGATTGGCGTGGGAAATAATAGCAAGTCATCGTCCTTTCCACAGAACTTATTTCGAGTCGCGCATACACATACACAAACAAACACAACAACATACACTCTAAATTCTCTAGGTATACCTATAAAAGGAAAGAAAAGTGACCAAGGGAAAGAGACAGAGAGAGATAGAGATAAAGAGAGAGGAGAGAGAAAGAGAGAGCGAGAGAGAGAGAGAGAGAGAGAGAGAGAGAGAGAGAGATGGGTGGTAGATAAAGTTGTTGTATGTACACAACTAGCATGGATTATTTTCCTTGTCAGTTGATCTAATAATGTTTGTACCTCAAGCTTGTCTTAACATGGTTTATGCCTGATATGTATGTATTGACTGAAACAGTTCAATTCAATTTAGGCTTACATGTGGTATATGTACGTGTATTCAACTTGGATTTCTCTTACATTTTGTCAAGTCCCGTTCTAAAATCTCGACGGACCTTACCGTAAGTGTACATTTGTTTCAAGAAAAGAGAGGCGAGAACGAGGCTACATAGAAACATTTAAAACTAAAATAGAAGAACAGATGTGAAAACGAAGACATAATCTGTACCTAAAGAACATAAACCAAGGGACAAACCTGGAGAAAACCCACACACCCAGAAGTTGCAGAGTCTCTTGACATCCTCTTCACACGTTCGCACCTCATTCTACAATACCCCTTATTTCTGTTGACAGAAGTCTTGGCTCCTTTTTGTCCCATCAACACCTAGCCAACACCATTCAAAAGTTGCTATTATTTTTTCTCACTTTTTTGCCTCCCGCTGTTCTTAGTCCAAAGATCGTTACAGCTTTTGAACTACTTCTTGTCCTGTTATTATGAAGTTAAAGAAACAGCTGTTGTTTTGGTCATAAATTACTCATATTGGACTATGTAACACCTTTTTTGGCATTTGACAAGAGCATTATCCATTCGCAAAACATAAATATATATTGAAATAGCTATTATTAAAACTATGTGTGTTTTCAAAGGCATTTGATTGGATTTAACATTTAGTCGATTGCTTTCACGACTATTGTGGTTCTATACTTTTTTATTTTCATCTTAGAGCCTTTTACTTTTTTCACTGCAGCAAGTATATTAACGAAGGACAGCAGTTAGCCTACTATGCCAGTTTCCTTCCAAACCAATAAAAAAATGCAGTAATTAACCATATTACACCGCATTCTATTACAAGTTATTAGGGGAAAAGAAGAATGATTATGTGTAGGCAATTATGAGAAAACATTTTTTTAATTTATAATCGAAATTTTACGATGTCTAGGTTTTGTTTCCTGTAGATACCTAGATCTAATACTTTCCAATCATCTTTTAAAAATAACAGAACATGCTCTATCTTTTGAGGGTTTAAAACGATTGGAACCGAAAGCATAGGTTTTAATTTTCAAAACAAACATTATGACTGCTAGCTATAATCATACCCATGGTTTTCAAATACAATTTTTTCCAACAACTACTCTTTATTTTTCTAAACTCAAAGCGCAGTCAATCCATCCAAATTACCAACTCGAGCTGAGCGAGAACTCTGAGCCACACAATACACACTTCTCTCTACAAAATCTCTCATCTTTAAAACATTCTCGTCACATTTGATCATCCCCCTTGCTGTGACTCAGAGCGGGTATTTGCATGATACTTTGAGCTGTGCGACAAATGTCACTAACTAGATCTCGACATCTAGGGTAGCAAGTACAAACACGACGTAGCTTACGTCTCGTCGTAAGCCTTCTTATTCTTATATTGTTACGACGAGACGTAAGCTACGTCATGTTTGTGCTTACTAACTTATAGTCGTAAGTACAACGTTACAGTAGCTAACAAATCAAACCCTTAAAATTTGTATATCTTAAGTCGTAAGCGTAAAACAATGTTGTACTTGGGACCCCTAGTGTTGTTCCCCACCCATCACAGCAGAGTCCAGATCCCAGCGGGATGGCCTGTCAGTCCAGTTTCTGGTGTATTCACCTTTTGGTGAACCTAAATAATGGGAGACATTCAGTTCAAGGTAAACTGTCTACTACTTCAGGTCCTTTCAGACTTCCCTTTTTTTGCATTGTCAACAGAAATATAAGTGTATTGTGACCCTTCATATCCCTAAAATGCAATGTACGTGCGAGGTCATTCCACTTGGCTTGTTCCTGGACACCCCAGTTTGGTGGCTGCTTCTACGAAGCGACATATCTTTCTTTTCGGGGATTGTACCGAAATTTCCACGTTGCTGCTTTTTTTTTTACTTCGCAATAATTGTTTGTATAATGCTTATCAGACTTGAGTGATTCTGCCCATTGTGTCGAGAAAACGGGGGGAAATCCCTCTCTGTCAAGTCTATAGGCTACAGTGTAATTCGATAATCTGAATGGCTTTGGGTCTGAGAAACTGTAGAAAAGGGTCCAGACATACCCGAATGTTGCTAAGCTTTTTAGCTCTGCCGGGTGAGCCGACTGAAAGAAACCTGGGCAAGCCTCGCTTGGCCACAGAACACTAATGTTTGGATTGGATTCTTAGCGCGCAGCGTCAGCAACAGTGCATGTACCAGGCTATATTGCGGACTGCTCCAGACACTAACGTCTGACAATTTACGTGCAGCAACACAGATGCAGAGCGTGGGTACAAGGACTTATCACGCTATTAAAATGTCAGTAAACATTTATGAGTTTTACGAGTTTTTTGCTTTCAATGTAACAGGAGTCGACCGTACATTTAGTCCTCCGTCTTTCATTGTTTATTAGTGTAGTACTACTAGAAGGAATTACTTTTTATTGCGTATTTTTCAATAAATGTAAGGTAACGGTTGGTTGCTTTACGCTTCACGACATATTATTATACAGATTTTATAGCGGGCAGAACCCTAGAGCAAGGTACCCGAGGCTCGCCCGGTCACATTATACTGACACTGAATAAACCAGGAGGAAAAAACACGGTCACCGAAGTGGGGCTCAATTTTTAACTACATGTATTGAATTTGACATGGCCAACCTTCAAGGACGCACATAATTATTTAATGTAGTTTCATACCTTGTGCAATTTTTACCGCGTCCTTGAGAATAAAGATATATGATATTAAGGTGTGTCATAAAGATGTATAATGTTATATAAAGATAATATTATATAAAGATATGATGTTGCTTGCCCTTTTTTGCATTATTTTAATCTTTTGCGAACCAAGTCTTTTGAATGTTGTCTTACTGACGCTGTTACTGGTTTGAAGCTATATAAAAATATATCTGAGTTGTAAATAAAAAGGCCCCATCCGCTATTCTTCCTATACTTGCATAATTATGTCATTAATTTTGTAACTGGTGAAGTTATTTGTGCGGTTGGTGACAGCGAGCAATTACAAAGTAATGCAATGTTTGGTACATACTTTTATTTCGATATGTGTTCATAGAGTTTTGTTGGTGAAAAAAAAGACACAAGTTGTAAAATACACTTTTGACATTTCTTTAAAATAGTAAATACCACCGACCCGTATTGATAAAATATAAAATTTATTATTCTAAATATTGAAAATTGTAAAAAAGGAGAATTTTTTTTTGCAATAGCTGGTGCGTTATGAATCGCCACTTATCTATTAATCCCAATTAGTGTTTTGAGTTGTGTTAACTTAGTTTACCTTTTACGATAGTTTCTGGGTGTGTGAAGGAAACACAACAATTGAGTTATAAGAGACTCATCTGGAACTATTATTGTCTTTGGTGACTTTAGTATAAATACGATGCTATTTAACGAAAATCATATATATTGACGAAAAATGTTTTATTTCACCTCGTTTCACCCAAAATCAACAAATTAATAAAACAAAAATATGCAATTTCAAAAATACGAACATACACAACTGCTCCCTTTCCTTCTTTCAACAACAAACAAATGGAAAGTTGGCTTATCAAATCCATTCAATAAAGCTTACTAATAGTTGTAGATGCTTATGGAACTTTCTACTAGATATTAATATCAAATGTTTTTAGAGCGCGCAAACGTTGTCGCGCAAATGAATCATTTCGTTAGAAAAAGAATTTTTGGTTAATTTTAAAATAGAAAAAAAAGAGAAAATGAACCCTATTGCATGTAAGTTACAAACAGTGTGCAAGTCAATTCACTTATTTAGCGACTTTGAACTATCAAAATGTTCCAAACAAAAGTTTTCATAGAGAAACCATACGCAAAATGAGAAAAAAAAAACGTTCACAATGATGTGCCAAGATCTTTTTTCACAGACTGAAAGAGTTGGTGTACCTGTTCGTGAAAACTGTCTTAATACCTAATAGCTTCTTACCTTTTCTGAAGAAGCATAATATTTAGTTTTAGCACACTACAAATACATTAATTATCCTCTCAGCTTTGTCCATCCCACAATACCCACTAATTTCTTGGATTCCCAACTAGTTATGATAATAAAAATGATGAAGTGCTTTAAAAATGTATTCCTTCCTTTTTCTGTTCTTTGACTCTCAAACTTCTTTTACCTCTTCCACCAGCAAGGTGTTTTTTTGTTTTTGCTTTGTTGTTGTTGTTGTTGTTGTTGTTGTTTTTGTTGTTTTTGGAGGGGGGAGGGGGGTCGAGGGGAGATAGCTTAGTTGTTAGAGTGCGAGGATTTTAATCACGAGTTCCCGGCTTGAAATCTCGATAATGGGATCGTGTTTCCTTCTGGAACAGTGGAAGGATCCTGGTGTCTCTGGATGGCATCATGTAAAATTGTCAGACGTCAATCTTGACAACTTCTACAATGCTTACGTTAAAACGACTGATTTCGTAATATAAGGTGTGATCTTTTGTTTACTTTCTTGGGTACCTAAATCTGCATTAAAAATAGTTTCATTATCATGACGACCATAGCGCTCTTTCTCTATGGATACTTTTTTTTCTCTCTAGAAACATATTAAAATATCTAATTAATTCCGTTGAGAGACATGAAAATAAACACCCATGCAAATGACAGGCCCACTCTAAAGGAATATGTATAGTCTAAAAACTTGACAACGCTCTCAGTGTGTCAACGTAAAGTAATACTGGTCTCGTGTGGTCAGTGTACGATGAGGGTGAAGAACTGTTCTATGCTAGCTATGAATACATTTCGAGTGGTTTGGTATAGTACGACAGGTAAACTAAAGGCAGTGATTAACAGTATAATTATTGATCCAAAGCTACGCGAAGGAGAGAACAAGCAAGCATATCGGATTAGTGTGGTTTCATTCATGTGGAAAAAAGCACTGGTGACAGTATATAATGTACGTTCACCTCACTAGGCTTCGTACAAACATATTATGGTCGTATGTGACTTGTTTACATCCAAACTTGACCACTAAAAGCAGTACAGGGGCTGACAATTAATCTCAATCAACTTATGGCTGATCCAAGCGTTACAAGTTTGTGTGCTTTTTATGTAAAAATTCTCTTTAAATCGTGATCGGTATTCATTAATACGTAAAAAATGGTGTTCAAATACTGAAAAAGTGCACCGATACAATAGGAGTTGTCTAAATGGTGTTCAAATACTGAAAAAATGCACCGATACAATAGGAGTTGTCTTAATGGTGTTCAAATACTGAAAAAAAATGCACCGATACCATAAAAGTTGTCTAAATGGTGTTCAAATACTGAAAAAATGCACGGGTACAATAGGAGTTGTCTAAATGGTGTTCAAATAGTGAAAAAGTGCACCGGTACAATAGAAGATGTCTCAAAAACAATAGGATTGCATAACGCTTACGACGCAATGTTAGCATTTTTCCGCAGCAAATTTCCGCAGTGGCTGCCAGTAAAAACATTAGTATGTACAGTGTACACTGAATCCAAGAGCACGAAGCCCTAGAGGTTAAAAGTGCATATCGCAGTGACATAACACGATTCACGGTTGATGGCTTTGCTAGATTCTTGAACGTAATAAAAATGTGGTTTTCAAAGGTTAAAAATGCTAGAGTGCTGGTCAAATTGGATCTTTTTCTTAAATGTATTTTCGCGCTTAACTTCCCTCCAGTGCGCACTTTTATGTTTATTGTCATTAAAATTTAAATAAAGGTGAAGTGGAATATGAAAATTCGTATTTATTACTGACTGAAATGCATTAATAATCCAAAACTATTATAATAATATTATGACATGACAAAATTTTATCAAGAGACTTTGAAAGCAGCTTTAAGGATGTGAAATGGGCCAATCTTTCAAGTATTTAGAGAGATTTGAACAAGATCATTAATTTTGCTTGAAAGTTGAAGAAAAATATGTTTTAGGTTGCTCATCTCATTTGTTTGCCTAAGAAGCATAGACAGGTTCGCCCGTCTTATTCTATTGTATTACGCTTCTCCTTTGTTGTTTTCCTTTTTCTAATTAACTTTACATCCACTTTTCACTTTTGTCCGATCGGTTATAGACATCGTCGATCATGATCCTCCGTTGTTTTTTTTCTGTTATCATATATCTCGATGAAAACATTGGAACTTTTTTGGTACATCTGCGTAGTGTATGCATGACGTTATGGACAATTGAGTTGTAAAAAAAGTTCGAAGTTGAGAAGAATACAAGATTGTAAGATAAAGCGCATTTTGTGGATGAGCACAAGTCCATGCTATTATTCATATCAACACAATGGCTTATACAAGAGCAAACGAAAAGCAACATAATAAATCCCCACCAAAAACAAAAAACCTGAAAAAGCTAAAAACAACGAAGGTCTAAAAATATAGATACACATGATAATTTTATAAACATTTTTTGGTACCATGGATACCAGGATTACTGTCTCAGTCGAACACACGTCATCAACTAACACCAACAGTCCAACTTACATGGCAAGAAACGGTTTTTATTTTGTTGATTGTGGAACATAATGCGGGTCCGTCTGATTTCATCCGCAAGCTCTACCACTAAACCGTCTCGCCTCTCTTTCGCATAAGAACAACGATAAAACATTTTACACCCTCTCAATACAACATTACTCAATACTCAAGTTTGATGGTAGAATAAATGACACTTATAACAGTAAATTATAACGTATCATCAACAATAAGCGTGGTGCTTTTTTCTTTCTTTAAAAAAAAAAGAAAACTATGTGTAACTTAATGGAATTGGGAGTTTGGTTTCGTGATAACCTTCTTTTCAATATTTTCCAACAGTTACTACTCAAGTTGCTATTTGCTAACTCAAGTCAGGGGTATTTATTTTCATTGGCTCGCAAGTGTCAATATCAATTTTACTCCCCTGTTTTACAGTTGAACACCGCTGCAGGCTTTGATATACGCTGAGGCGCGGGTACTTTGCAGCCATGGAGGTTACACCTGACGTGAACCTAAAGATCACGCAGCTTCAGGATGCGGTGGACAGGCTGGAACACAAAGTGGACTCCCAGAACACTCAGCTGACGCAGTACATCAACCGCAAGCTGAAGAAGACGTCTGAAGACGAGGTGGGTGGCGAGGATGTATAAGGAGGGACGGAAATAGAATGGGGAGAAACAAGATAGGGGTGGAAAGATATTAGAGGTATAGAGATGTGTAGAGAGAGAGAGAGAGAGAGAGAGAGAGAGAGAGTCAGGTCTGGAAAGGAGAGAGGGGGAGAGAGAGAAATGGAGGGACAAAGAGAGAGAGAGAGAGAGAGAGAGAGAGAGAAAGAAAGAAAGAAAGAAATAGGGGGTAAGAGAGAGATAGGAAAAAATATAAAGAGATTGAGATGGATAGAAAGTGAATGAGAGAGAGAGAAATAGGGAGAGCAAGAGCAGAGAGAAATAGAGAGGCCAAGAGAAAGGGGGGATAGAGAGAAGGGGAAAGAGACATAGAGAGAAAGTAGTGAAATAAAAGTGAAGAGAGAGAGAGAGAGAGAGAGAGAAAGAGAGAGAGAGAGTAGAAGAGTGAGAAACAGAGGTTTCAAATAGCGAGAAAAAAAAGAAAAAAGGTCTGCTGCTTTCTTGACAAAATTCTTTCACATAATATTATTAGATCTAGCATCATATTTCCTGAGAGAAATAGAATGAAGGCAAACAAAGTATGTTATTCTCTAGAACTAATTTATACTCTTGATAAAGAGGATCAAACATTAGAGACCCGGTGTCAATATGCAAGAGATGCATGAACAAATGTGTTAGCTCACAAGTAAATATTCGCTTAGCAAGTTCTCTCGTTATAACTAGTTTTAAAAGTATATTTTGCGTGCACAAATTATTTAAAATCGTTGAAGTACAGAGAACCTCTTTTGAAATGAATTACTACAATATTTAAAGTAGAGTTGGAACATAAGATATAGTAGCAATTGTTAGACATGGCTGAAAAACGATGCGTCTACAACGAATCATACTACGCGTTTCACGAAGAGAAAGCAGTTTTTTTTTCAAAGGAGCGTAGTGGACTATTGAAATTAAGCTGAGATGTTGACCCGTACTCTCTGCTTTTCGCTCTCGACGCCTCCACAAGCTAACGGTTCTAATCCCACAAAGCGCAAATAAAAGACTGACTGTTAGACTAAAACAGTAATGAAGTACGTTATAAACACGGTTGGTTTTATGATTTTTAACTTCCATCCTCAACCACAAGGCTGTATTGATGACGGGCCCCAAGACTAAAGTCTGACAATTTACGGGTTGCCACACAGAGGCAGAGCGAGAATGCCAAGGATAATTTGTTTCAACCTGTTGTATTATACACCGTATCTTTAAAACGACCCGACCAGTGGGAAACAGAGAAACTCGGCAGTGTCTCGCACTGGAAACATCCCGACTAGATACCTCGAGCTGTAAGGTTGAATCGTCACGTCCCCTGTACAACTGTGTTCATAGACAAGCATAGAGTACCCTGATTTCTTGATTTTTTTTCTCAATTGTATCATTCAATTTATTGCGTTAATACTTCTGGGCTGGCCAAAAGAAGTGACCTGGAACGAAAAGTTTAAATAAAAGCCATTGAATACTGGGGTTTGATCAAGTTGACAATAATGGTGGGAAGTAATCATGGAAAAAATTGTGGGAAAATAATCAAAATTATATTAGATAATGGGCTGCACGCAGGCTTCCAAGTTCCAGTTTTCATTTTGGATGCTTAGACATAAGCAATTCTTAACAGAAAAAGATAACAAAAAATGCGTCCCCACACAAAAACCGAACCTCACCGAAACCGTTTACATAATAAGATCTATAAATAGAATGAGAAAGGTAGTATCGCAGTAACTAATAACTTGGAATGGTCGGATAAATAAAATTTAAGTTTTTTTTTTCCCAATCTAGGGCATGAAAAAACATTATTCAATATGGTTGTGCAGTCTCTCTCTCTCTCTCTCTCTCTCTCTCTCTCTCTCTCTCTCTCTCTCTCTCTCTCTCTCTCTCTCTCTCTCTCTCTCTCTCTTTTTTTGTTGGTTGAAAAAATCCTTTTAGAGGGCTTAAAAATTAGGCTACCAAAGGTCGAAATTGCAATTAAAAGCATTCCACGTACGATCAACGGCGTGTGTTTAAGAGGTAAAAAAAAACTATGTATTCAAACATCAAAAGATGTTATTAAGGTAGGGAAGACGTGCTTCACGCAGTTCTAAGCGAAGAATTTAAAGGGAAAACCTAATGTGCTCAGAATAATCTAGACTGTTATTCTGTATCATTTATTTATATTTTTTTGTTCATCAAAAAAAGATTAACCAGTACTCGTAATAAAATTCCCACGCTTTGTTCTGAAAGACAGAGGTGCGACATATTAATATGCAGTAGCTTAAACTAAGAAAATCGAAATGTTCAAAGCGAGAATATTCTTTTTGTTTTTAACAGCCTTTACCAATTAGTTTTTTTTTTACAGTTAATACGCCATTACAGTTTAATATAAATAATGAAACCTTTTTTTTCACCATTATTATAAAATATATGTATATCTGTTTGATAAATTCATTTTGCATGAGCCCCTAACAAGGGACAAAATAATGATGAAATCGCATTGCGCGTCTACCAATACATAAAGTAAATAACTAATTATTCTATATTTTGTAAAGACAACAGTGCTAAGATGCGTGCAGAGGTACTAAACAGAAACTGGTGAGTTTGCAAATAACCCTCTGTGCTTGCTTTGATAGTTTACGTGCAGCAATGTCAATCTCTGGATCACTTGTTTGGGCGTTCATGTTCCCATTAAGAGAGAAATTCATTGTATAGAATGTGGACATTTTTATACGCCGACCCAAATGAAGCTACGTGATCAGAGGACCGTATTCCCGACGCTGGCAGCCTAATTATATGTGTAAAAACATGGCTTTAAAGAATTGAGGTGAACCTGGCGAACACTAAAATTGATAATGTGCTTGAAAAAGATGCTTACGTTTCAATTTTGCCAAGTCTCCAAAAAAAGAAGATATAAGATTTTGATTAATGT
This sequence comes from Elysia chlorotica, assembly GCA_003991915.1. Classification (NCBI taxonomy): domain Eukaryota; kingdom Metazoa; phylum Mollusca; class Gastropoda; family Plakobranchidae; genus Elysia; species Elysia chlorotica. The sequence goes on along the minus strand of RQTK01000158.1, from coordinate 30,723 downwards.
CACTATCGCTCTTTGATCATCGTATTGCATGACCTTCTTAAGGCAGTTGTAAATCATTATTGAAAAACAAAGGCAGAATGATTTTAAAAAAACACCAACGAAAAGAAAATTTTGAAAACTCCAAGATGTTAATACTCAAAATTTAAGTTGGCGATTGCATAAAGGGTTCAAACATTTGCTATCAGATAACTATTACATTATCAAACTTAAATTATTGAACCTTATTTTAAAAGTCTCAAAATCCAATTGTCTTGTTGTCCTCTATGAAATGTTCAACTTTCAGAGATGATAAAGCATTTCTGGATTTTCACATTGAAACTGAAGATGGTATCTCTTTATGAAGACCGTGTTTGCTCTGTTGTAGGATATCAAAGTTCTGTAGCTTTACAGATAAACTGCCGTATCCGTTTTCGTTATTGGCTGGTTTGACCAAAAACCCCATCTGTTGATAAGAAGTAATAAAATACAAATATTTTAATTGGACTTACACAATTTTTTATAAGCTATAGTATCATTTTACAACATTGGTGTTTCTATTTATATTATTTAGACATTTGTGTTAAATACATTCCGATGTGTCGCAGTAGGCAGTCAAATAAATCAATTTGGTCAGAGGTTCACAAATATACTTTAAAAAAAAAAAAACCAAAAAACTATAACAACTGCAGGAACATAAGTCATTGAACCATGTCAGCCTCTTTCATACCATCATTATTTTGACAATGTTTTCTCCATAGTCGGCTTGAATAAATTCCGATTGGTCTAAAGACTATTTAAGACAGTCAAACAAAACTGTTTGGTGAATAATGTCGGTGAAGGATTGCGGGACACAGGACTATGTCGTAAATATTCATGCGCACGACGTATGACAAGTTGGTGGGAAATACACGATGCGAACAATGAATTACAAGTATAGACTAGTACATACAAATAGAAACTAGAACTTAACAAATGTCGCTGCAAGTAGACACTGGGCCGTAAGTACGACGTTGCGTTAAACTTGCGACTCGTCCTAAGATATGCGATTAAGAAAGTTTTTATCGAGTTGTAACCTAGCACGACGTGGTACTTACCACCCTGTGACATTTTGTTTTGGGAAAGCACTATAGAAATGGGGTATTCTAACCTCTTGATCTGAATACAACAAACTAAATAGGTTTTAAAATCATCCTCGGCAAGTTAAGACTACAAAATATTGTTGCTTGTATTGCTTTGTTCCATTGTTTGCCGCCATTCATCCAATCATACATTCGTAGAAATCACATTTTCTTTATTATTCCCCTTACATGTCAATATTTTTTAGTCAATACTGATTCTTATATGAAAAGCAAACTCAAAATACGCAAAATTCTATACGATTTTACAGTAATGATAGATAGGACAGAGCCATAAGTTGAATCAGAATCAATAATGCTATTTAGTGTAATAACATTTTTTTTCAAAGTACACTTTTTTACATTTTTCCCTCCGCCATGTTTTGTTTTTAATCTACTGGCATTGTTTTGTCAGAGGTTTATTTTTAATGTTCTTTCCATGTTTTTTTTTTTTAATTTCGTTTGGTTTTGTTTTGTTTATAAGCTAGACAAAAGTTCTTCATGTTCTGAAAACATCTTGCATAATATGTGTAGCTCATGTAACAAAAGTTAATTATTAAAAACGATTGCCTCTTGACCCGGCATCGCAAACGGAAAATATAAAACTGATACTTGATTCTGTAACCATTTTTAATCTTCCAAACCAAATTATTCTTGCATTTTTTAATTATTATTTCAATTTTAAAACCAGGGCGACGAGAATGAAGAGAGAGGAAACTGGTCTGGAAAACTGGATTTTCTATTGTCCTGCCTTGGCTATGCTGTGGGTCTTGGAAACGTTTGGAGATTTCCGTACTACTGCTATAGGAATGGCGGAGGTAAATACATTCATGGGATGTAAGTACAACTTCGTGGTAGTTCTCAACTCGTCGTAAGTATGTGCGAGTTAAAGGCTAACGTCGAACCGTAAACTACCGCGGTGTTGTACGATTATTTTTAAAATAATATAAAGAAACAAGAGATAAGGTCTCGTTGCTTTACCGATGAATTAAACAAAGACTATAAAAAATCAATTTTTTGAAATAGTTGAAAACGGGTATAAAATATTTTACTATTGCCATTTATATCAAAACATTAATATATTACTTCAATTTGTTTTTCTTTGCCATACAGTAGAGAAATATTAATAAACTCCTCGATATTCTCTTGTTTGGTCTTTCTTTTAAACAGGAGCATTCTTCATCCCATACTGCATTATGCTGGCCATTGTCGGAATTCCAATCTTCTTTATGGAACTTTCGCTTGGTCAGTTTAGCAGTTGCGGTCCAACAACTGTCTGGACATTTGCCCCGCTATTTCAAGGTTAGTCAGACTGTGTATCCATAGTGCATTGTGATATTTGATATTTGAAATACTACTACTACTACTACTACTACTACTACTACTACTACTACTACTACTACTACTACTACTACTACTACTACTACTACTACTACTACTACTACTACTACTACTACTACTACTACTACTACTACTACTACTACTACTGCTACT
>RQTK01000158.1:0-20000 GCA_003991915.1 Elysia chlorotica | reverse complement strand
CTGGACAATGTGGATACATTATATGTACATGTATGTGAAGAAAGTGAAGTATTTTTTATTTTTATGGAGATACGCTGTATCTGTATAGACTGTTTATATTACATGTGTATTTCAAAATGTATCCCACCTGTTTTGCAAGTCTTTTTGTCTCTTCCTCTTTGCAAATCCGCTTTTTGTTTATCTCTGTTAGGTAGCTCCTTTAATAATATATAAGTTACAATCTCAGGTAACTTTTCAGGCAGGGAAAGTCATGCTTTAAAAAAAACAATATCCACCTTGTAAAACACAAATAATTTTGGAGCGACGCCTGTTAAGTATCATTTAACATCATTTAAACCATCCACAGTTCATCCTGGTGTTCTCATGGGTGGACTACACTCGTCTCAGTGGATTCCCGCGCTGGGCCGATGCCTTAGGTTGGGGCATGACACTGGTTGTCATCGTTGCCATTTTTGGTACGATGATTTTCAAAGTGATTACCACGTCTGGCAGTTTCACGGAGGTAATTATAGTCCATTTTCGTTTTTCTATTAATACATATTTTTGCCTGTATAAAACAGCAGTATATGTGATGAGTGTTCACGTTGTTTTGTTGATGATTTCAAGTAAAGTAAAACCCTATTGTATTTAATATGATGGACATTTCCGTGACGGTAAAAAATATCTTCTTCTTGCATTACTTTTTTAAAATCAAATTTTTGCTATACATGGGTCATGGAGAGTTTGCAAGTTGTACTGAAATGGCTCAAAAAGATGTTATAGGAGAAAGCAGCGCTATTATTAATTTTACAAAAATATTACATTAATATTATAATATAATTATGTTAAAAAAATAATTATATCAATGTGCAATGTATCGATATAGCACTCCAGTTGACTTTGAACATTAAGAAGGCATAAACTGATAAAGGTACTCCACATCGTAAAACATAACAGTTCTTAAGAAAAAAGAAACTTTTGTTAGCTGCTAACATTTTTTTTCTGCATCTACAAAGGTTGTTCATTGTGTTAGTCCCACTTCTTTTTTTTTCCTTACAGCGCATGCACAAACTGACTACTCCTCTGCCTGAATGGGGCCCAGCCCTGCCCAAATACAGACAATTAGTCACAGCTTATGTGCCAGGATTCATTGTCAATTTGAAAGACTTTGAAGAAAGACATCCAGATGGTATACAGATAGAGGTAAGACTTCACACATTAGCCGGTAATCATTGCTGTTGAAAGAAGACATGAAGAAAAGCTAGCATATTATACAGTAATTTAGTTCACTTTGAGCTAAAAAGAAAAAAAAAGGAAGGAGGCCGGTAATCATTGCTGTTGAAAGAAGACATGAAGAAAAGCTAACATATTATACAGTAATTTAGTTCACTTTGAGCTAAAAAAAAAAAAAAAAAGATAAAAAAAAGGAAGGGAGGTCTGAAACGTTACTACTAAGTTTACTATTATTATTATTATTGTTGTTGTTGTTGTTCTTGTTGACGTTTTTGACGAGCATAATGTATATAAATTAATCTTTTTTTTTAAAAACAAAGATCGGCATCTATGTTGCCTGATTCGATCAAGCTTTTGCACTTGCAATGACTTTTTATTTTAACCAAAATCGTCATGGTTCACATTTTTTAACACCCAGTCCCAAACGTCAAATGCAAGAACATTTTTGTAAATGTAGCGGTAAAATTGAATTTGAAAAATAGTTTTTTTTATTAAATCAATTATACAATGTATGTTTTTGTTTAATCTGAAATTTTCTTATTTCATTTTAGATGAACAACCCCAATAACGGAGGTAATTACTATGACAACAAAGCGATGGACTTTTATGAAGCAAAGTAAACAAGCTACAAGCACACAAAGTTGACAAAAGTGACATATCGATCATCGACTATCAATTTGAATAAACTTTCCACCTGAAAATACTTTAATAATTCTCAAGCACAGTTTGATGAATGATGCCTGTAATGCTGATATAATTCATATATCGGTTTCCAAAAAAAAATGAGTCCTAGTACTCCTACTAAAATGTGGAATGATCATTACTGTAAGTTTAACGTTTTAAAACACACAAAAAAGAAAAGAAAAAAGATGGAAAAAATGGAAATAGATAAAAAAGAGACATCATTTACCAGCCTTAAAGTTAAAAAAAAAATATGATTTTGCAAGCATTATTTTCCAGAAGGAAATTTAAATCAGTTAGCTTTGAGAAAACATGTATAAAATGTATATGTCATATTTATGTCTAGTTCTTTTTTGATTTTCTAGAGAAATTTGGTGTTCCCCATTCTGTACTGAATCGATGTGAATTCAATTATACATGTACTTAATGTATGAGTTTATGCGGACTTAACATTCCTAATGGATACCTGCTAGAGAAACAAGCAGACACTTTCTGTATATATATCATAAAAATTCGAAATGTTTCATTTTCACCTTGCACATGATTTTTTTTTTCTTTTTTTTTTAATGTGGTTTTATTATGGGACCCCAAAAAACAAGTTTGAAAAAATGTACTGAAGCAATAATTCTTCTCTGTGCGGTCATGACTGTTCTAATTTTTTGTTTTGTTTTACCATATCAATATCATCATTTAATAATTCTTAAGTTTGTGATCTAATACATATTGCTGCATTGTTTTTTTCTCATTCTTTGGTCATGTTTAGAGTAGAGAAATTCAAAAGACTCATGTTGAAATAAATCTTAGATATAAGAAAAAAATGTAAATGGTTTTATCATGGAAAAGTGAAACTATGGATTTAGATCTATAGGAGAATAACCCTATAAGATTAAGAGCTAGGCTTCCGCAAGTAAAGGCAAACCCGCAAAGTCACCTAATTGAATTAAGTAAGCACATTATTTTATGAAAAATATTATATGCTTCTGATCTATTCCTAATAAATTGTCAAATTTAGGATAGACCAATATGCTCAGAGAATATTTTGTGTTCAGTCCACACAACAAAAACGTAAACTGTTCTAACTGTGCCGAAAATTTTAAAAATATAGTTCAAACTGGGTGTTTTTAGTGTTTACTCAATTTTTAAAACTAGAACAAGTAAATTTTAGTGTTTCTCTAATTTGGTGACTTGGCCTGTTATTTTTGGAAGCCTGGCTGTAAAACACTAAAAAAAGGCCCATTCATGAGAACAAAAAGCACAAAAACATTACAACTAGAACATGTATCTCTAGATGGATTAAAATTTGTAATCATGTATGTCAATACATGTAGTTATATAGTCTTAATACCTAGAGATGGCTAGGACTAATTTTTCCTCTCATTTTTTAAAATGTGTTGCACATCATATTTAATAGAGGTGCACAATCCTACTTAAATATTAATATGGTTATGTTAGTAATACATGTAATTTAGTTTTGAAAGATGAGTGAAAATTAATCATAATTCTACCATCAGTATCTTTCTTTAGGACAGTAGATGGAGAGAGAGAAAGAGAAAGAGAGTGAGAGAGAGAGAGAGAGAGAGAGAGAGAGAGGCAAACAGACAGGTAGACCGACAGCCACAGACATGGTAGGAGAAAGAACCAGAGAGACGGAGAAGATCACATTAACTGTTTTAAAATCTTTTTTTTGCAGTAAAGTTAAACTGATAATTTGTTATTCTACATACATGTACTAAAAATCCCTCAACATCATATTGTTTTAAAACAGATGTTTATTTTTTAGGTCTCCTCTTCAAATTTGCTGTGCAAACCTCTTATTAAGTATTGTAGCTAACAAAAGCTTTAGAGTGCCCTATGCTGATAAAAGGCCCTTTTTCATTCAGATAAGGAAAATTTGGTGTAAACACTTTTTAGAGTTGTCTCCTTTTATGCTTGTATAAAAACTGTACACTGCTCAGTTTTTTTTATATATATATATATATGCATATCTCGAAACAATATGCAATTTCTTTCAATTTGATATATATAATATATAAATTTATTGCAGGTGATATAAAAATAAATAGACGCTGTGAGAGACATAAAATGTATGTAGTAGATTCTTAATTTTCAAAATGCCAAGTTTTAGTGGTGAAAAGTGCCAAGTTACTGAAAGAGTTAATTTAGAATCATTTTTTTGTTTGAAGTGTCGCGCTTACCATTTGAATGTGGTGCAACATCCACCAAAAAACATGATTATTCCACATATTAAGAAATACCACTTGTGTTTGTAATGATTTAGTTGAAAAATCACCTTTGAGTCTCGTGTATCATATCTTGCACTTACATTTTGTCCCTATTCAAAATACATGGTGTCTTTTTATACAATTTCAATACATATAATATATTTCCACATATCATAAAAATAAAGTTTATATTTCAAAACAAATTTTTTGTGGGGTTTTTTTGTGTACCTAAATTTTTTTTTCATACAAATACATATATTTTTTTATAATAAAAAGTCAAAGATAGGTAGATGATACAACTCAAACAAAAACATCGGAATAAACGAAAGAGTTTATTAAACTTTCAAGTAAACTTTTTGTACAGAGCAACATACTGTAGCTCCCTAAACGAAGTGATGAAGTGAGTCAGATAAGGGGATATCAATAAACTAATAACATCAGACTTGATCCTCAAAATTTGTTAATTTTAATATTCTGTATGAGTAAGGACAAATGTTGCATGTTACCAAAATTCATACAGGAAAACACTTTGGATTTATGCCAATTTAATAGCAACTCACGGCGACAAATTACCCGACTTTTAGTTTACCTATTAGGCTGCTAAGGGAAAACCCATTAATGGCGCTCTTTGGGTCAAACATCGGAATTGTCAGAATGTCAGAATTGATTTGCGCAACATCTTACTTAAACTATAAAAATTGTGGATCCAACAGGTGAAGTTTCAAATTTTAATGTCATGAAAGTTTTGTTTTGGTAACATCTTATTATATACGTGAGAAATATACCATAGAATAAGGGTTGTTTCATGATTAAATGTCTAAAATTAATACCCGTTTTAAATATTTATATTTGCCCGCGTTCACGATAAAATGTAATGGTTCTTAGAATCAGAGCATTATTTCAAAATTACCCCTCATCTCCAAGGGGTTAATTGCCTGCAATGCATAATCCATTATACTATTATGTTGAGCTGACAAATATTGAGGGACTCTGGGTAACTGGACAGGAGGTATCTTGATAACTGGTGTGTTAATCGGTGTAGGATTGCTTGATCTTTGTAATGAAAAGCGGGAAAAGATACTACCTGCCCGTTGATACTCCAATTTTCTGAATAGTTCTTTGCTGTTATTCTTTCTCTGTCTTTCATAAATTATAGCATTTAACAGTTACATCCTAACTTTCTCTCCTTCAATGTTTCAGTAAACTTATTCTTCATACTAATACACATTCTAATTATTTACATACTTTGTATACACGAAATTTAAGACAGAAAGCTATTAAAATTTCCTTTTTGGTTTTTTTTTTTTTGCGGGAAGAAGCACAAGATTTGTGATTTCTGGCACAGTTTGCAAGGTAAATATAAACAAACATTACAGTAATGTGTGAGGACCTGGAGAAGTTGCACCACCTTACTTAAACTTAATTTGGTTATTGTGGATTCTCCATATATTGCTAAGCTCAAATAAAAAAACAGAAACAAAAAAGCAGCAAAGTTTCACAAATCATATTGTTTGGGAACCTTGATTCTTCGGGTCCTTGTTGATGCTACACTTGTCAAGACAGGTTTTGGTGTAGCAGTATAGGATATTGATGATTTGTTTGATTTTGATATATTAGATTGAGCACTGGGGCTTGTAGAAGATTTAGAAGGAGATGGTAAGGGGGATGAGGTATGGGGTGATGAAGAACACGCTGAGTTTGAATTTTCAGTCTGTGAAGCCGAGTCCTTGTCTTGTGAAGCTATTAGTTTTTGCAACTCTTGAGAAGCGCCTTGAATGTTCCCGTCACTAACTGGATTTGAGGCTGTAGTTTCCATATTTGTTTTGGGAGAATATTTCTCAAGAGAACTGAGTGGAGTGTCAGAAGAAGTAATTGTCATTTGCAGGGGCCCCTGCTTTGGAGTTAGACTGCTATCACCAGTTAGCAGACAACTTGAGAGTATGTTTTTACCTGTTCCCTTCAAAGACAGAAGAGATAGGGTTTGGCCACCAGATAAAGATGTCACTGTTTTTTTCCCCAGTTTTAAATTTGGTGGGCTATCGTCTGTCAGGTCAATAAATGCTGGAAGTCTTGATGATTTAGCAAAAGGGTCAGATGTTTGGTTATTTGGTTCAGCATTGCCATCAGTTTCATCAGTGCTATGAAGAGATTGCTTGTTACCTGTATTATTGCCTTCTGTCTGTGAAGCCATCTTGAACCTAATGATACCTGTGCTTGAGGAGAGAGTAGATAGAAGCTGTGACCCTCTTAGTCCAGACAATCCAAATCGAGAGGAAGTCTGTAAAATTGTTGGTGCTGACACTTGCACCACGTTGGTGGTGTTTGGTAATTGCACTCTTGGTGAAGATACTGCAATCCTGGGTTGAGGTTTACTTAAAGCAGCCACCTGTATGTTTCCACCAGAAAATGGCACCGGGCTGGAGAGAGAAGCCCTCTCTGGGGAGGATGACAAAGACGATGATGATGAAGATGATGGGACTGAAAGAGGAATATGTTTCACAGATGGTATGAGCGATATTCTTGATGATGACGGAAGCTTCACAGCACTGCTAGTGTTGCCAGAAGCGATTTGACCCAAGTCAATGCTGACAGTTCCTGGAGCTGAGCTATTGCTAGGTGGGTTCTCTTTTAGGTAAACCATGTCAGTGCCTATATTGATCACAGAGGCTTTAGGCATATCACTCATACTGATCAGGGAACTACTCTTTGCCTGGTTACTGGATGGTTGGGACATTTGATCTAAAGATATCAGGGATTTTGAGTTGACAGAGTCCGTACTAGTGTTGGTTGCGACAGCAGAAGAGCACGCACTAGCCTTTTTACTCTGATTGATAGTAGGTGGAGCATTGCTTATTGATGATGATGTCAGCAAGTGTTGAATTTGCTGAGAACTAGATGTCGAGTTCGTAAGTTTCATTGTTGTTCCAGATTTGAGGACCTTACTTGCCATGGAGAAAGTAAGAGGTATGGAAAATGGAGCTGAGGAGGGCCCAGTTCTGATGAGAATCTGGGGCTGTTGGATCTGTTGCGGTGGATTCTTCACAGGCGAATCTTCCTTGCCTGAAAGCTCTTCAAGGTCAATGTCTGATAAGGGATCCGAGTTAGACTTTGAGTCCAGAGCAGCTACAGGATCTCCAAGTGCCAAATTACTAGAGGGCACACATTTTAGAAAGCTAGATGAAGCCAAAAATTTAGAAAGAGTAAGAGCAGTGGTCGTTGGTGCATTGGAGGATGATGATACCAATAGAGATGTGGCAGCAGAGCTTGAAATCTTGCTTGAAATAAAAGGCCCTGAGGTTGTTTTAGTTGATGAAACCAGACCTTGCTCAGGGGTAGTTTTGATGCTCTGTAGCAATGTGGAAAGCTCTGGGGCTGATGCTATTGCAGCTGCCTCACTCAGGGTTGAAGCAGTAGGCTTTGCTCCAGAAGTTGAAGTGATAACAGGCAAAGTAAGTTGCATAAATGGCTTCTGGGTGGTGCCACGAGCTTCTGCAGAAACTTTCGCAAGTCTCTTCCTTGGGGCACTCTTTTTTCCTGTTTTAAAAATAAAACAAATAATTCAGTTTTGGTCATTGGAATTGGAAAGGTTATATGCAGTTTCATTCACTTGGGATCACTTAATGCTCTATGAAAGAGCAAAATTTAAAATTCAGTCTGAAAAATCATGCACTTATTTGCATGAATTCTGTGTGACTTTTTTTATTTATTATTTCTCGAGTGAACTAAGTTCAAAGCTTAAATTTGTTTGATTATTATTCATTAGGGTAGAGGGAAATCTATATCAGCTAATACACCAAACCTAAAGGTTAAGTACTTCTTTTGTTGCTAACAGTAAGAGATGATTGAAAGAGTATCCTCCTAATAAGAATAATGTAAAAAAGATTTTTGTGAAAAAAATTGTACTACATGGGTTATAACAATAACAAAAATATGGATAGGGATAATGAGTTGTTTTTTTTTAAATCTATTTATGAAAAAATTATTTGGAATATTTCTCATACCTGTGATAAGGGCATGTCCTGTGAAAGCTGGAGTTCCAACATTTCCCATCTTCATGGACCTGATTTTTTTGGGCTTAGGAGTAAAAGAATACTTATTGTTTTTGTTTTGTTTGGTTTTCCTTTATTGAAAATTAAATGAAAACTGTACAGCTGTTAATGAAGTATTTAGAAAAAAAAGTTAAATAATGACATAAACAAGACTAATTGTCTAGGGATAAAGAGTTTAAATAAAATTTGAATTACAAGAATCCTGTGTGCGTGTGTGTGTGGGGGGGGGGGGGTGGGGGGCAGGGTTGCTGGTTGTTTTTTTTAGGTTTGTACTTTCTGTTGTTTAAAAAAAAAAAAAAAAATTAAAAAAAAAAAATTTAAAAAAAAAAGAAAAAACTGTTACAGTGCTTCATCAGCATTTAGCATAAAAAAAAAATGACAGACATAAACAAGCATAGTTGTGCATTATTTTCAAAATACCCATCCTCATCCAAACTCTAACTCTCATAGAAAAGCTATTTGTGTTTGTTACCTGTTTGACAAGACTTTCCACAGTCTGCGATCCGGATGTGCTAGACATGTCTTTGGGTTTTCTTTTCTTTGCCTGCTTCTTTGTCACTTCTGGCTCCTCTGTATTATCCGGATTCACCATCACTTGAAACAGCGTGTTGCCTAGGAACTCTAACATCTCCTCCTTGTTAAACATAAGAGTAAGACAATATTTAAAGTTCAGCAGACAGGGTAGAGTTGAGATAGTTTAATGTCCAATGTCAGCACAATATAGGTTATGTTGTGAATGGGCCCAAGAGTGACGTCTGACAACTTTATGTGCTGCCACAAAGCATTTTTAGGTGATGATTAAAGAAAATCCAACAAATTTGCTTCAATCCTAAGCTGGAAATTTTTTACCTTTGCAATGGGTTGAGAGCAAAACTAATGCACACAGAAAGTTTCAAGTTGATTGGAACAACCGTTTCTCTGTTTTCCTGATTACAGAATAAAAGTTATTTTCTTAACACAAATGTAATACTCTCTTTAAAGAGTATTTTTATCACCTGAACAAGGGTTACAAAAGACTCTAATACAATAACTCAAAAGGATTTAAAAACAGGATTTTGAAGATTATTAACATTTTTCTTTTAAAAAAAAGGTGGTGTTGGATTTTTCTATACTAATTACAAATAAAATAGGTATGTATATTGATACTTAAAAAAAAAAGAAAGGATCAAGGCTGTTTTTTTAGGTGTTGACAAATTACCATTATACAGCGATCCACCATGGCTTGAGTAAGGCCAGAATGACGCTTCTTTGAACGTGACATGCGTAGTTGATCATCTGCTCCCCCAACTAACAGCAAGCCAGTTTCCACTCGCAATTTCTCCCGTATGTCCTCCAGACAATCCAAATTTGTAGTACTTGCATGCTGACCAACCACAAAATAAGTTGGAGTTTTGCAGTTGTATATAGGGTCATCAACTTCCTGCAATAAAATCAAGATTGATGCATTAAGGCACTGAATAAGATGTTTATGTACTATTTCATATTATATCTTTAGGATAAACCACTACCAGTGTAGTCTACCATTAAATCTTTTCAGATAGACAACACTGTGCATGGATGGTTATACTATAACTTGTGATGGTAGAGTGTTGGTCTTTCAATCAGTAGGTCCACAATTCAAAATCCACAAAGGTAAAAAATTCACGTCCGATTTCATTTCCTAAAGGTTGGGTCGGTGTCAGTATAATGTGACTAGCTAAGACAGAACTTTCAAGTCTCCCCGCCCTGTCTCATGTGTGATAGCGCATAAAATTGTCAGGCATTACTCTTAGCATCCATCTACAATATAACAATAAGCAACCAACTCAACTCAACCCTGTATACCTATAAACAAGTAACAATGATAATTGACATAGATACCATTTACAAGACTCTCCAAAAATGAAACCATAAAGCTTCAGGTCCGCTAACAACCCTGTTTGGGAACAAAAATGGTAACAACTTAAGGTGTAAAACTCACCCCTCTGTTTCCACTGATGCCCATTGTAGGAAAGCCCAAGCAAACAACAGCATGCACAGCTTCTATAAGGGAAACCTGAACATGATGGAAAATTGATTAAATATATTCCTGGGACTGCATTTAAAGTGCTTCCATAAAAGTATATGGTGCCAATAAATAGATAGAGCATGGAATCAAGTGGCTGATGATTTGTATAAATTTATAATGTATAGTCAACTCTTAATGCTGTAAAAAATCTTTTTATTACCTTTTATTACGTTTGGTTGTCGCCTAATAAAATAGTTGTGAAACATTACAACAAAACAAACAAATGAGAGTTTGTAAACTGTTGGAAAAAATACCATGTGTTGGTCTTAGTGGATCAATTACTTCAACAACTTTTGATTTTTTTTTTTAACTCACCTGAAGAGCAACAACAGCTCCAACATTCCAGCCAATAAGAACTATAGGACGACCAGGTAAATGACCTTTCATCTGCAATATTATGAATATGTTTTTATTTGATTAAAACTTCTAATGACAATATGCATTTGAATTCAAACTAGTCCTTAAATAAAAAAGAATCCCCTATTAAAACAGATTTTTAACCCTCACCATATGTAAGGTGCAAATACAAACCTAAGTGTTTGTTTTTTATATTTCATATTACAATACTTAAAAAAGGTGATTTTTCTTTGACATTTTACATCCTTGATAAAGGCATCAACCAAAAAGCAAGAGCATTTTCAACTTATTGTCTCCATGTTGGTTCACCCATCATAGTGATGACACATATAGAGATCATTAACAACATAAAACAACAGTAGAACTTATTAGATCATGAGGGTCAGTCTTAACTTTGGTAGAAAAAAAAAGTTCAAAATCATTTACATTGTAGTTTAAAAAAATATTTCACGTCAGATTTGAGATAGCAGTCAGTGGCAAAAAAAAAAAAAGAATCTGTTATATATATAAAAAAAAATATATATATGATTGAACAAACCTCAAGGATTTTAGATCTGGTTGTTGCAACCATGCTCTCTACACAGTTCACCACTAACTTATTTGGGTTGTTGTTGATGGGCACCACGTTGATAACCTTTCCCATTGAAGCTAACTGATTTTGCCAAAACTTGTGACGTTTGTTAACCGTAGGATTAAGTGACATGGGAGCACCAGGTATAAGGAGCAGCAAAGGATTATCTGGCAGTTTTTTCTGAAGAAAAAAAAAAGACTTTCTATTTAAAAATAAATTACCAAAATAAGAGAAAATGGACAAAAATGCAAGGGTCGAAGGAAATTTTTCTAAGGGCCCAATGAGCTTATAAATTTGATCTACAGTAACTTTTATTTTTCAATAGACAAAATAAAAAATACAAATATTTTGCTTTCTCGCAAGAAGAATTTACAGTCCATTTGAGACCAAAGAGTTTGACTTAAAAACAGGTTTAGTTCAGATGGCACTTGATTTATGATTTTGTTACACTGTAAAACTAGCAGATAGTTATTAAAATACTTGCATGACATTAATATACATTTGCTTGAAAATGTCTAACTACGTTAAAACCAAACCTGTAAATGCCCCTTGACAAAATTGTTTGAAAAATTCTACTACCTCTATGGAAACAGTAGAGTTTTTTCTAGGGGGGGCATAACATTTTGTTAAAAATGAGTCAGTCCAAAATAAGCCCACTAGAGAACATTTTTCTTTAGTTAAGGAATAAAACAGAATTTATGGACATACAAGTTTCTGTTGGTTTATGCTTGGTGTAACTGGATCCCAATTGCGCTTCAGGAGTCCAGCCAAAGATTCTGAGGCTAATGTTCCTTGGTTGCTGGAGGTTCCCTCAATAAGGCGATCTATCAGCAATGGTATCTGAATCAAATACAAATAGGACAAAAAAATTACCTTTTCAGTGATACTTTAAGTTCCATAATTGGATTGTAAACTATCAATTTCAATTTCTGTTGACAGGCAGGTATCTCAGTTCATTCTAAATAACAATTTCCGACATGTCCACTTAAGATCTTTCGATTGACTGTGGTTGAAAAATGAATTACAATGAAGTAGTCTTTCCAGATAATAACACATTTTGAGGAGCCATTATGAGTCTTTTGTTTGTCAATTACAAACCAGCTGTTAATAATATACCCTCATGATTTCTGAGTTTATTTCCAAAAAAAGTTTGCTTTGCTTTAAAAAAAAAAAATAAGCACCTATTTCTTACATATATGACTGTCATTACATTTTACTGTGAGTACAAAAAAATATACTCTGACTGATTTGTTTCATATGTCTGTTAAACTGCATGCAACTAAGTGCAGTTGTTTTAATTTTAACTATTTCATTTCAATAAATCCTATTTGGAGTGGAGATGAAATGTTGTACACCTGTTTCAATATCATAATGGAATAAAATAAGGTTACCTTTGCTTTCAGCTTCTGCAAAACTTCCAAATATGATGTGAGAAGCTGGCCCCTTAACTTGTCTAGTAACAAGTTATGAAGCCACAAGATCAATGTCTTGTCCTGCATCATTAAAAATAGACATAAAAGACTACATAAGAACATTTGTGCAGTTTTATATCTTGAAAGTAAATGAGAAATAACAACTAATGAAAATTTACAGAAGATGGCATAGATAAAATAAAAGGAATACGAGTAAATACATATACATTTCAATGTACATACCCATCCAATGTTTCCAAAAGCAAATCTTATTCTCTTGGAAGCTTTATCTATCTGAAGTCTTCTCTGGACTGGTTCATTCTTTGTCTGATGACCACAAAAAAAAAAAAAAAGAAAAATTAATTAAATAAGTTTATTTACAATTCAGGAAAATTTCAAAGTATCACTCAGTCACATGCCTACGGAATTAGTGGCAAATTACTGAACTCAAAATCTTGTGGTAAATAATTCAACTGTTGTTAAAATCTGTTCATCAAGTAACTTTTAATCATAAGGCTAAAACAACAAATCAAAGCAAGGGTAGACTTTACTTCATTGCATATGGCACCTAAACTGAGTCAAAGTTGTTACAATAAGCCTTTTAAGGATCAACCAAGTAACATTTTTACATTTTTAAAAATATTTTTGTTTACAAAAGCACAAGTTTTGGAATAAACTAAACTTACAATCATTTCCATGTAATTCTTTTAACTTTTAAGTTTTCAGAGCATTCAAAACATCTTAAAAATTAATAGTATCATAACGGAGTTTAGCATTCATATGTCTATGGCTATTTTTTTTTTTTTTAACTTACATCCACTATTGAAAGTCTGGCAAGTCTGTCTGCCTGCAAAACTTTCATGACTTTGGCAAAAATTCTGTTCTGCTGTACTGTCCACGCAGTTCTGTCAGAAAAAAGATGAATCAATGTTATATCTATTTCCTCCAACCCAAAGATGCACTGTGTACTAAACATTAACTTTTACACAGTTGTATGGATCAGACAGGTTTTTTTTTTAAATTGTTCAATTGACAAATACTGTTAAATTCAAGTGAAATCGTTTTTAAAATATCACTACATATGAGGCATAACCGATATCAATTCACAATGAAATCTAGACAGCTTTTACAGAAAGCCCTGATGGATCTATAGGTCACAAAACAAGCAAATATATATTAGCATATATATATAAGTGAAGTAAATACATTTTGACAACAAATTAGCATATCAATATCATTATAATGTTGCTTAGTTTTGATAATAAAAAAATCAAAGTGAAGTACAAGACAGTGAAAAAGAATATTTACCTCACAGAGGCAAAATGGTCCTCCCAGTCTTCCTTTGCCTCTGAGAAGTCAGGTCTCAGTAAAGATGCATGTCGATCACAATCTGACATCATAGCCCTTGCCTTTGATACATCATACAACACAGGGGTGCTAGTTTCTTCTCCATCAACGTCAATTAACTCATCTTCAGCTCTATTGACAGAGTTAGAAATGTCATATTTTCAATGAATGCATTTTATGATTATAATTGAAAGTAGATTTACAAAATAATTTCCAACTATAAATGATTTCGCCTCAGTTTCTAAAACTTCAAAAACACCATTATTTGTGTAGCTTAACATGATACTATAATGAGCTTCAATGTTTCAAAATCATTTCTAAAATCTCTATTTACTTCAACCTGGAATATCCAAAACCTCAATTTGCAATCACCATTTTAGGGTTAGTTTGATATTAAACTTTGAACCAAACAAATAAGCAAAGTATTAGGCATATTATTTCGAGGATTGGGTAAGGCTAAGAGACAATAAAATGCAAACCTTTGCTGATCAACAGTAGATTGTCTGCTGAACCTTTCAACAAAGAGTGTTTGTAAAGGGCGGGCATTGCTTGCATCTGGGTGTGAACTCCATGGCTTGGCATAGCAGTGATCAATACCTACAACATTAAAGTCGCTAGACATTCTTTGAGAAAAGGTCATAAATCTCTGAGGAGGTGTCGGTGGGCTCTCTTTAGCTGCAGCCATAATTTGCTTTAGAAGAAAAAAAAGATAATAAAATATCTTGATAAAAAAAATTAAAATATGCATGCAAAAAAATATAAATTAGATCTAAATGTGTGGTAAAAGATGTCCCGCTAAAATAATATCAATTGTTAAATTAAATCTGCTAAGAAAGCCAACTTCAGTTCACTACAGATATAAACTTTCATCTTACTGGATCCTGTTTGGTCAGACCTTTTCAAGAGTTAACTCATGGTGACATTGCTGCTAAGAAAAGTCTATTTTATGCCATACAGAAACAACCCATGAGGTCCATCAAACACAACTTTTTAAAAACAACAGTGCTGGATAGACATAAATTGTAATTATACAATAAGACCACACTAAGTCTAACTCTAAGATGTCTAACTGGCCAAGATCACAGAACTGTTCAATTAGCATAGGACAGAAAAAAAATGGATAAAGCACACATCACAATTTATATTAAAAGCTGCCATTAACAAATTAATGTTCCTCTTAAATGTACCAAAATCAGTACAGATTTGCTAATGCAGTGGTCTCTGTCTAAAAATCTGTCACTTTAGAAATAACTCAGATGACAAATTTCTTATAATCTGCGAAATTTATCTCTTTTTTTTTTTGTCTTTCTTTTTTTTTCCAGAAGTCTAAGAACTTGCAATTATGATTTGCCTTTGAAAGTTGTAAAATGAGTTTGAACATACTCTCTTTAAAATTTTTTTCTCTCCCATAGACTAATGTTGAGTTTATTTTAAAACGAAGGGGCTGTTTTTATAAACCCCTGCATCAAGAAAATTAGGAAGGGCAGAATTTTAAGTTCAATGGACGGCACAGGCTTTTTGTTAGCCATGCCTTGAAAAGGAATCACTCCTTGAACCTTCTTCACAGGGATGAGAACGGATCAAATATTTTCTTTAAATATTTTCGTCCCCAGTTGAGTTGGTAACGCCAAATGGAAGGGAAATAGTTACCCCCCCTCCCCACTCCCGAAAACAAAATCAGACCACAAAATAAACTATAAAGCTGTAGTAAATCTAAAGATTAATTTTTACTATATATATAGCTAAGGTAGAGGGGATGACTGGACTGTGGTGGGACCAGAACAGTATGGTCAAACCAAGACAACCAGGGCAGTAACCTAATAAATAGCGGAGCAGAGGTCCAAAACAGAGTTAGGGACCTGCTTAAAAGCTTGGAGGTACTCCTAACCGATTGCAGTCCCAGCCCTGTTTACATAGCGGTCATATTTGTTACATAAATGGAGGACAAGGTCATTGGATCGATGTTGACTAGACTGTCGTTAAGACTTGATTGATATAAGGCTAAATATATCTTATAACTAGAAATAAAATATTGGCAATATCAGCACAACACTAAAATGGTCAGTTGATCAGGTGAACAGTACTGCCACACCCAGTCACCCGTACCACTACCAGTCCCATACTGGCCAACTGGCTGTTCAGACAGCCTTCAAAGCACTGAGGGGTTCGATTTGATCCATACTTGCCCTTCATGTAAACAGGGCTGAGACCTCAAAGGGTTTCAAGGAGAAGGCTAGACCAGCTTGGGTCTTGGGAGCAGTGAGTTGATTTTGAATCTTGGCAAGCTATGGACGCAATTCCCACTGCCCCGTGCTCGAGCCAAGAACCCCAACTCCACTGTCATCACAAGACTAGATGAGAATTTACGATATTATTATAATATTAATACCTTTAGATAGATGTAGAGTTGTAGATAGATATCTAATCTAGGTCTAGATCTAACTTTACATGGTGTCAGAGTTGTGAGGCTGTGATCGAAAACGGAAGAAGAAGAAGAAGAAGGACCAGTCCAGTGTCCAGAGCCAAGATAATCTAGAGAAAATCTAGATCTAGACTAGACTAGATCTCATCTGGACTGTCAAATTACTTAGATCTAGATCTTCTCTGGACCTAAATGATTCTAGATCAATCTTGATGATTAGTTTATACTAAATCTAGATAAAATTAATGTGTGTCATATAGGTGAGATGACCAGTAATTTTTCGTGATACATCCTCTATCGATAATGGGTGGCTTAGATTATATAGAAAACGTCTCGTGAGAAAAGTACTGGTGTGCAATCTGCGTTGCAGCAGATGCGTAGATTAGATTTACCAACAAGATAAAGACGATGGTTTTGTATAAAGGTGAATAATACGGTCGGTTTCTCCAGTAACTGAGCACCTTTTTACGTGATATCACATCATTCAGCTCACACTCACCTTTGTTGTTGTTGTTCTTTAAGTGTGGAGTGATGTAAGGCTATATAAGCTTATTTTGTTTTGGTTTACCGTGGAAGTGAATAAAACACTCTCTGATTCTGAATTTATTTGGCGATTAAAACAAATCAAACAAAAAAAAAAGTCAGATATCCCATATCACCTTTTTTGCCTATGCGTGGTATATGGAGTAATACGCTTCATGTAAAGACAAAACAATATTATTAAGCTTTGGTAGGTCTACTAGGCCTAGTATTCATGAAACGGACTAAATGAGGTATCCCCCTATGTGATCGGCGAAAACAAAACGTTCCAGTGACAGCCGTGGACATCTGGTTCTTCTTTTTTATGGTTTCTTTTTAACATTATCTAGAACAACTGTTTAGACTTTTTAGAGCACAGTGTTATCTGAAAGTTTGAATGAATAAGTCACACATACAATGAAAGTTCATCAGAGATTTTATGTTTGCGGTCGACACAGCTATTCTAATGACAAAGATAAAAACCATTGAACATTAAAGAGCATTATTGAGAGAGTACAGCAAAGAAAGGCGGGTACATTTGGTATTTAAAAAAAAGAAGCAAGGAGATAATTAATTCAAAAGACAAGCAAAAAGCAATCATGCATGACAGAAAGGGTAATAATTTTTAATACTTAGATTGGAAGTAAAAAAAAAAAAAGAAACATTTTTAAAAATCTGAAATAGCTGATATTTTATTCTCAGTTGGTGCCGCAGTATCCGTAAAAGAGGGGGCATTTCTGGCTTGAATTTCACAAAATTTGGGATTCCGTTGAGACTCGTCGTATAAGAAACCCCTCCCCCCTAAAAACTTAGCCGTTAGAACCAGAGCATTTGGGAACCTCTACTTGACATGTACCAGTTTCGTTCCAACGATCGGACAGTTTTTTTTTTTCTTGGCTGTAGTCCCACATTTGTAAAATGTGTGTAATAAATGAGCCCCATTACTGTTTATCATGAGACGCCTTTCTAAATCGGCATTAAAAAATGGCCACCGGTGTACATTGTATTGCAAAGAATCGTGGCGACGTTCAGCCTTCCAACACAAAGATTTAAAAAAAAAAGGTTTTTAAACATGTATATAAGCATGTCGAGCCTTTATTAGGCTGGTGGATTTTTCTTTGAGACACAAGAATTACCCCGTTCATGACAAGAAGTTTAGGAAGTGTACGCGATAGATAATTATTTTTATCTTGCCGATTTGTATGCCTACTCATATGATTCGGCATGAAAACCTATGTTGCGTTAAACTAGGATAGATCTCTGCTTTCTCCAACTAAAGAACATTGATGAGTGAACTTTATGCGACTTTGAACGATATTAATACAAATACTTTTTTTTAAAGCTGATTTACCTTGGAAAATTTTTTTACAGCATACAGATCAGCACTGTCACTTGAGCGACTAATTTCGTTATCTCTATGGAGCGTGAACATCCTCTCTCTCTCTCTCTCTCTCTCTCTCTCTCTCTCTCTCTCTCTCTCTCTCTCTCTCTCTCTCTCTCTGCTTCTCTATCTCTCTCTCTCTCTCTCTCTCTCTCTCTTCTCTTTCTCTCTCTGCTTCTCTCTCTCTTTCTCTCTCTCTCTCTTGTTTCTCTGTCTCTCTCTCTCTCTCTCTTTTTTCTCTCTCTCTCTCCTCTCTCTCTCTCTCTCTCTCTCTCTCTCTCTCTCTCTCTCTCGCTCTGTGTCTCTCTCTCTCTCTCTCTCTCTCCTTATTTGCCACAATTCTCATTGCAGTAGAAGTCAGAGCAGTGGGAACAATAGAATCAGTAAAAAAATAAAATTAAAAAAATTATGCAGCAAAGGCGTCCCAGAAACAACTCACGCCGTAATTACACCTCACACTCCCCTTTCCCTCACAAGAACACCCCTCTCTCAAACAAATTATGTTACGGGCACCTTGTATGTCAACATCAGGGGGTCGTCCTACTTGCCCCAAACGCTCCACTCCCCCCAATTATCAAATAAAACGGTAGAATCAGAAGAAGATAATTTTTCCGCCAACGCGATCTGAAATGAACGGCACATCATTAATCTAAAGAACAGTTAAAGTGATAAAAGCAGGCGGGGAACTATATAGATTTTACGATAAAAAGAAAAATAAAGGGAATTATAATAATTCTTAGGTTCTTCTTAATGTGGTGCAAAAGTAAGGAAAGAAGAAAAAATATCGGTCTGAGCTAGCACCTCGCGATGGCCGCCCGTTACGTTTGTACAAATAATAATAATAAAAATAATAATAATAATAATAATAATAATAATAATAATAATAATAATAATAATAATAATAATAATAATAATAATAATAATAAGTACATTCATTTTTTTATAGCGCTTTATGTCGAGGCCTCAAAGCGCTTTACAAGATGAGGAGGTCAAGCCGTTGGTATTATCCACACTAGTAAAAGTATAAACCTAAAATGTGTGAGACGAGCTTTAATTTTTAACTTCAATTAAACAATGAAATCAGCAAATTCATAATTTTCTGTGTAACCCAAGTTGTCTAGATAACTAGAAACACTCTGTTCCGAAGAGCGGACGTTGTTAATCTCGCAGGCTGCGTGATTAGCGCGGCGCGCTATTCTCGCATACCTCTAAATGTAGTAACAACGTTACTCTTCTTTCCGGTGTTTAAAAACTGCTCGGCGCTTTCGGCCTCTCGCTCAAACTTATGGCTCGCAAACTTATATCCAGCCTTTGTCCAACGAAAGATGGCGAGCCAAAGTACTTCAACTGAGACTGATATTTGTTGTCTTTGTATTGCATTTAGGACCAAATTTCTATTGACGGTTTTTGTTGTTGACTTGAATAATTCATTTAAGTGTTGTTTTCCTTGCCTAATGAAAAAATTGAGTTTGTTCTATGTGTAAAAATGTGCATTAGATGTACATGTGTCGGTGATCAAAAATGTTTGTGGGTTGGTTCCTATGGTGTTCCTACCACTGATATGCTGCTACCTGTATTACATGTTTTCCTTATACTACTAGAACTACTATCACTACTGCTACTACTAATTACCTACATGTACTACGGTAGTACTCTCGCAGGAAAGTACTAGTCGTGCTGATGCTGCTAAACTGCTGCTGTCATACTTCTTAAATTTTAAAAACTAGAACTGCTAGTACAACAGAAAATACAAAATAATGACTATTACTGTGTTAGTAAT